>CM067592.1:48471423-48560704 GCA_034336665.1 Luscinia megarhynchos | reverse complement strand
TTCATGTGCTCTCTGGTCATTCTGGTACAGTTTCTTTTTCTTCTCATGTCTCAACACCTCTCGTCTGAGAAACATTTGTAGAGCACTCAGGAGGCACTAAATCCTGATGTAACGCTTACCACCTTTGTAATTACACCCCTTCAATAACGTCCCACCCAGGGTGTTTCTCCTGCCTTTACCTGGCCTCTGCCAGCTGCTCGAAAGGCCTCGTAGAGGTCCCGCAGCTCTGCAGCTGCCAGTCGGGCTTGCAGGGCAGCGTTCTCTTTGTGCCTGCACCGCCTTGTCCCTGCACACCTGGGACAGTGTGTGCCCCTGGCGAGAGAAGTCCTGGAGAAGCCTCTGCAGACTCCTGGGGGCTGGCTGCTGCGGGCGGCAAACCTGGAAGATGAGGGGGCAGCATTTCTGTAGAGGAACAACACAGTCTCGGTCTTAGCTTGCTGCCAGAAGCAGCATTCAGGGCGGTCTTGCTAGGACAACTCCCTCTCCCATTGGTGCTGCCAAGGAATAAGGTGAGCATACCTTTGGCACTGCCAGAGGAACTTCCTCCTTCAGCTGTTCCTTCTGAGGCTGCGTTCCTCCGCTGTCTGTGCCACCACTTCAAACACCTAGTGAGAAGTGGCATTTCCTCTCAAATGCAGCCAACTCCTTCCGTCTACAACAAGGAAACAGACAAACAAACCATTAATAGCAAAACAGTCTCCCTGCAAAAGCAGGACTACATATGATGTTCCACACAGGGCAGTCTCAGGAAATTCCAACAGGCCTCTAGTTCCACCTCAAGGGAATGCTGGAATTGCCTCCCTAAACCAGCATCTCTCTTTGTCATTTGTGCAGGTGATAAAGTCACCAGTGAGAAAATCAAACAAGTTTCTAAAACTTTGCCTGAAAGCACAGGTTCTCTCTACCTCGCAGAACACCTGCAGGAGGGACTTCCATCTTGGAGCCAGAGTGGCAAATTCAGAATGAATGTAGAGCAGTATTCCCTGGATGACAAGGAAGGGAATCCCACAACAGGCTTGGGGGTGTCTAGGATTTTTATTCTGAATGTGGCTGTGAGCTGGCATTGGAGAAAGTAATGCTGGAGTGCCCCTGGTCATCTCCTCTGCTTCGTGCATCACTTTGCTGCAGGGATGACAGCAATCAGGCTGTCAGAAGAGGCTGGAGAGAGGCTTCGCTAATCTGAGAAATGGATGCTGCCCAAAGGGAAAAAGAAACAAAAGAAACCAATTTGAAAAAGACAAAGGAAAAATGAACCATGATTTTCCAAAATGAACCTTTAAGAGGGTCAAGCTGGATTCCTCTAGCACTCAGGAACACGCAGCCACAAGTGGCAGAGCGCAGATGGACTGAGCTCTGGCTTGCAGGAAGAGCAGTGTCTGCCTTGGCATGCCCCCCTCTCCTGTGCTGGCTGGCATCTTCCTCCACAGCAGGCCCAGCCAAGGAAGTGGCCGGGTCACCAGCTCCCTGTCTGCCTCCAAACCTGGCAGCAAACCTGCAGCAGTTCTCCACTACCTGAGTGGGCCAGGCAGCACATGGGGCTGGCACCAATCCTGCTCAGCTGTCCTGTTTGGCTGGCAGAATCCTCTAAGACTGGGGCAGGAGGAGCAAGATGGGTGCCCTTGGATGCTCACAGTCAGCCCAGCACTGCTTCCCCTTCCCATGGCCAAATCTCAGACTTCTTGCTTGGATGTGTTTTCACTGGGTTCCTCCACCACCAACAACAGTTTTGGCCTCCATACACAGCAGCATTCTTCAGCAGTTCTTTTACCACAAGGTATAGATGAGTGCATCTCCAAAATACGGAGCAGACCCACAGGAATGATCAGCAGGTGGAACACCTCTCGTCTGAATAACACCTGAGAGAGTTGGGGTTGTTCAACTTGGAGAAGAGAAGGTTCCAGGGACAACTTATTGCCATCTTTCAATAGTTTAAAGGTTTATAAGAAAGATTGGGGTACATATTTTTAGCAGGACCGAAAGCAAAACAATAACAGGAAGTGGTTTCAAAAATAGTTTAAAAAGAGGGTAGTTTCAAATTGAGATTGAGGAAGAAATTGTTTATGAAGAGAGTATACACTGAAACACTGACATGGGTTGCACAGAGAGCTGGGAAGTGCCCCATCCCCAGAAATATTCAAGATCAGGTTGGATTGGATTCTGAGTAACCTGATCTACTTGAAGATTTCCCTGATCACTGCAGGGATAGTTGAAGTTTGTGACCTTTGAAGTACCTTCCAACCTAAACTGTTGTAATAGTTTACTTAATTTTCATTTGAAGAGCTCTGAGATTGGAGATTAATATGACTTGGGGGCCATCTGATGCTTTGGAGTTTAGTGAATGAGAAACATGTTACATTGGGCAGCTGTTTTAGTGGCAGCCACTTAGCATTTTGCCTCCAGAACACCCTATACTGTCCTTGTTCATGTGCAAACAGCAGTTCAGAAAGTAGCAGAACACAAGGAACAGCTGCTTCTACATCTTTGCTATTTCTTCCATAGCTTTGAGACTCAACACCTAGAGAAAAAGGAAACTTGAGATTCTACATGGTTTTTTCATATCAATATATGGTCACCTAGACCCCATATTTTATGTTCCAGTCTGCAGTGTCAGTTTCTTCCCTTGAAGAGGCCTAGAGGGAATTTTTCTACACCAAAAACTTACCCCAATGCAGCCATAGCTATTCAACATCCAGAAGATCTTTTCCGATTTTATTGGCTCACCTAGTTAGAAGGAACTATGTCATCAAAAGCACATTTTTCTTCTTCGAGGATTGAAACCAGCTTTACAGCTATTTTAAAGACTGGATTTGGTTTACTATACTATTTTCAAGGATTTATATTTAAAATGAATCTCTGTAGTTCTCACTGTCCCCTGAAGTACAGCTTCCATATTTTAGCACAGAGCTCATCAAAAATATCTTCCTCATATCTTTATCTTTCTCATAAAAACAGTAATCAGATGAAAAAAAAGGAAATCCATTAGCTTGTTCCGTGGGTAAAGAAACAGAGATACTTGGAACTTCATGTTCATCGTGGACACACTCAGTTGTATGCACAAATATGAGATGAAAAAGCATAACTGGGCAGTTTGGAGTCACTTGCAACTGTGTATTTCAGCCGTCTCCAAATTCTAGGTCAGCCTCACTTGCGTGGACTTTCAGCCCTCACCTATTATTTTTGGTTGACCGTAAGCTACAACTCTTTCAAACATCTTCGTGAGTAGAAGGGGTTTTTTTTCTAATGTAACTGTTTCAAACCTCACTATTTTTTAAAGATGATGCAGAGTGTAGACTCTTAGTAATTTTTTGCATGGTTTAACACTAAATAAAATACCTGGGAAATATATCCTAGTCTGTATTTGTAGTCTGTAAAAGTCTGCCAAATTAACTATGTGACTGCCTCTGAGCCAGAACACTTTAAAGAAATTTTTAGGCTAGATAATATTTCTAGCTTAGCTAAAGTGAAAAAAGAGCAAATTAAGATGATCTGGTGACAAGGTCTCACATAAGTAAATGATATGGCTCCCTCTGCTGACTACAGAAAGACAAGATTTTTAAAATGTAAACTAAAAAAACGAGAGAAATGAGAGTTGCAGAACAAAAATACAAATAAAATCCAGCAACTGAGAAACAATATATTAGGACAATAGAAGTCCATAGTTTTTAAATATTTATTTAATCAGCACTTTCATTAGCTGAATTACCGTTGATTCACTTCATATATGTAAGCAAGATTTTTAAAGTTTACAGATTAAGCAAAGATGAGAAGGAGGAGCATTTCTGGTGTGGCACTTTGGATCCAGTCTGCAGCCCTTGGCAATTCAGTAGAATGGCTTTTGACACAGTGAAATGGACTATGAAAGCCATCTCTGTTTCCAGAGGTATTCACTTTTGGATGTCACAGTCCCTACTTTTTCAAGCCTACACTAGGGTACAAGCACTTGGTCTCTTTCTGGTGGGAAATGTAACATCTTTTTTATTATCAGAGGTGAGTGCATCTCTCTCTGGAGGAAAAGAAAGGTTAAACTTCTGGCTGAGGTAGACTGAATTCAAGTGATAAATCCCTCACTCCAAAGGAGAGGAATGACACAAAGGCAACTGACATGCAGTCATCTCCTACACAGGCATTCCAGGCAGTGCACAGACCTGTCCCTAAGGAATTCAAGCTAAGATTAAGCATAGTGTGTGTGACACTAAAGATTTGGCTTCATATTGACTAATTAATGAATAGGGGTATAAAGCAATGTTAAGAGCTACCAGGGTGTTTGTACTCCAAGACATGAGCAAATGTGATTTTGAGTTGAGAGGCTTAGTTAGCAGAACTGGACACATGGCAAACGAGAGCGGTGGAAAAAACTCCTCACATGACACTAAAATTACACAGATTGGTTAAGTATATATTTTGCTTCCATACAGTGAAAATTAATAGATATTTGTGCATCTGTATAATACAGATAAAAGATTTAATTTTAGGCTACTAGTTCTTAGCAGTCTTGCAATTGATCTACAAGATCTAATTGTCTTATTATTTACCTTTTTTCTTTTACCATAGATCACAGATTTTCTTCCATTTTCATTTTTCAACATATAATTATACTGCCTGACATCTTAATGAATAAGCACTGATAGAGGAGCAAAGTTAATGAGATCTATCCTGCTAATTTCCTGTCATGGTCTTTGAAAATGCTTTATGTTCCACACATAAACATGTGTTCGACTTAGGATTATCTCCTCCCTCTTTGCCCTCATTAAGTGCTTCAGAAGGGAGCCAGTTGAGTGTACCAGAGCCAATACTTCCTGCCTGTATATGGTTTTCTATGACATCTTTTTCTATGATTTCTCTTCTTCATTTTTTCCTAAAACAAGTACCAGAGGAGGCTGTTTCTAACAAAAAATCCCCACAAAAACACAAACAAAATCCCCAGCAACACCCCCAAAAAGCAAAGAAAGAATTAAACTCCAGAACAGAATAAAATAGGAGGCACTTCATATTAGTCTAGAAACTAACTTCTCCTCATCAATTTCTTTCTGTTCATCAATTACAGAACTAGATTTTTAGTTAAAGCTAGCAAATGGAGAATGTTGCATTACACTTGGAAAAAAAACCCATGGATTTTTCCATCTTATATATATATATATATATATAGTGATTACACAGCAACCTTCAAAATAGGAGTTCCAATGCCATTTCTAACCTGATGATTTCTGGCCACAGCTTTACTCTGAACAGAATTTTAGCAATTCACTTTTTTGGAGTTGCATTTGACATCTAAGAAAAAGATTTAGCCTACAGAAATAACAAGACAAAAGGATTTGAACATTTCCCGTTGTTTTTTTGCTGCCCCTTAGACCTAGGACAGAAAGTCTAAGGCAGAGAGGCAAAGATGCTTAAAAAAAAAAAAGAAAACCAAACCAAGCAACCCAATCAACCACCCAACCACCCAAACAAAAAAAAAAAAAGAAGAAAAACCAACCCAATCAGAAGAGTTTCAAGTCTGTACAGTAAAACGGCTATAGAAGATCCAGACTTGTTTCCTTTATTTAAATATAGAAGTACAGGGGCAACAGCTGATATTTTACTTTCATATAGGAACTAGAAGAGCAAAAAAAATACTGTTTACAATACTCTACAAGAGTTTGTACTTAAATATTTAATCAGTAGCAGTTTCCAGGTCTTTCACTAGGAATGTTAAATACTGTATCTCTGTTTATCATCTTTTATTTTTTTATTGGTTCAAACAAAGACCTTTCTTGTTCACTCACTTGTGTTGTGACTTTCTGTGCTCTGCACATGTCTTTGCTTTAGAGAAAAAGAGAATGTCCTGTTCCACTATAAAAGGGGAGTCGGGGAGGATTCTTTCTGGTAGATTCCTAAGATGAAAATAAAACACAAATTGCAGCAATATTATAACTGAGAACCATTTATTGATACAGAAAAGGTAAGTGTTCCTACTAAAGAGGAATAGAGAAAGGAGCAGAGAGGGGAAAAGATAGAGATAGAGAAAGAATCGGGAAGAGGGACAGCGCTACAGTAAGAACCCCGGTGCTCTGTCGGTATCGGCTCCGCAGGTGGCGCGTGCCTGTGAGCCTCCGAGTGAGCGCCTGATGCCTCCAGGAAATGTAAAGCTAAAATGGGGAGTGTTGCAGCTATCTGCTTTTATGTGCTAAGGCTCCTTCCACAGCCTGACTTCACGGGTGTTTTTGGCAGGCTTTCTTTGTGGACATCGGGGCATTTGCCCCACCAGCCTGTGCAGGGCTTTGCTCGCAGCCTCTGTCTTTGGAAGTTTTCTCTGCCCTGATCAGCTGTCAGAACATGTACAGCCATTATAGGAATCCTTTACCTCATATGTAACATACATTGAGGCATAAATAAAAATCAGACTGGTCCCTCTCAGGGAGGTTTCTTTCATTCTTCTGAATATGGCCTATAACTGGGCTAGCTGGATCAAATAATGCACAGATGCAGGAAATAGCCAACCTGTTAGAGCAACTGTTTTGAATGAATGCACTAGGTCTACCTTGAATCCTGCAAAACCACCTCCAGACTAAGAACAAGAAATAGCAGTAAAGTACAGTCCCATTTGTCATTCCAGTCAGTGAATGAGTGAGTGGCTCTAATAAAGTTTTTATACCACTCGTTTTATAGAGGTCAATTTTTCAGCCATGAGATTGATCTCAGGTGTGAGTTTTGAGTTTTGTTATGTTCCCATTACAGTAGTTTGATCACTTTTCAGAGACCAGTTTGGATAATGGCAACCTGTGGAATGCAAGAGCTCACAAATCAGAAGTAACAAACTAAAGACTTTTTTCCCCCCAGCATGTGAAGTGGCAGTGTCAGTAATAACAGCAGTACAGGCCGGCCTTTAACATCACACTCAAGGCCTGCAGAGTAAGTCCACCATCTTGTTCAGTTCTTTTGCTCTTGTTTTCTCTGCTGTACTTCGTATTTTGGAATTTTTTTTTACCATGGGCTGATATAAAGGATTTATGTAGGCCCATTGAATGAAATCAACTTGTGAAACACTGGCTAATAGCAACAAAGTGCTATGTCTAACTAAGGTAGCAATTTATCACAGTTCCTGCTTATTTGCAGGAGCATTCCGGTTAATTGAGATAGAAAACTTATCAGACACTCATACATTCATCTACCAATAAAACTGAATTTGTTTGGAACAGATGTTTTGAGGGTCAGACATACATTACAAAGCTCACGATCATGCACAGGTGATACTAAAAGTTGATTTTTTTGAGTCAACTCAGACTTGTCCTTCAGTTCAACTTTCCTCCCATTTTTATACCTATATGTCATGTCCAAGTAACTCTGAGGCAATTACACAAACTGGGCAACTCTGATTTAATTGCCATCTTAGAAGAAAATGACCAGTAGATTGGTTGAGCAATGTGCTGCAAACACCACTACTAAAACAAGACACTACTCTTTGTGCAATTTTTTTTTCCATACTGATTTTTTTTTCTGCTAGAAAAATCTAGCACAGGAATGATTAATAAAGTGTGTCAGTGAAACCTGCTTATTTAAGGAAATCAGCTCTCCTTCTGTCTTGGTTTGAAATGCAGATGTCTGCTAAGGAAGGCAGGAGCCTCTCTTGAAATGGAAAATGTATACCCTCACCTTCCAAATTATTATAATTTTGAAATTAAGGGGCTCTCAGGAAAAGATATGGGAATATGAATAACATTTTTTTACTAGGAAAATAAAAATAAAAATGCAGTAATACAAAACAACAAAACACTGACAGAGTCAGAATACAACCTGAAACCCTGTCAGTCAGGGTGTTGGTAGCAGTCCCATTAAATGGTGGCTACAGTCTCCTGCAGTGGCAGGTGTGGTTCAGCTGAAGCAGTGCTCCTGTAGAAGGTGCAGTTTTCCTCCCAAGGTTTTGTGGTGATGACGATGGGCCTGGTCTTCCTCTGAGAATCCAGTGGAAAAAGCTGCTCTGATATTCCAAATCTCAGATTTTATCTAGGTAGGAAATGCTTGGCTTCTCCCCCTGGCTGGAGCATCTCCCAATGGGATGATGTAATTTTATCACTCATGCAGTGGGACTCAGTGGCCCGTTAACAGAAGATATCTTCCTGGACAAAGGATGAGTCATGAAAGAGGTGAGAAACACTTCTCCACCTGGTTTCAACAGATGGTGATAAAATACATACTTCTGGTTACATCTTTCATTGCAACCTATGACACCTACCCAGGCACATGCACTCCCTCAGACATTTTTTAACAAAATCATAGAACCATAGAATGATTTGGGTTGGAAGGAACCATAAATGTCACCTAGTTCCAACCCCTCTGCCATGGGCAGGGTCACCTCCCTTTAGAGTAGGTTGCTCAGAGCTCCAACCAGTCTCTCCCTGGGCAACCTGTTCCAGTGCCTCAGAAAGCTCATAGAACCTGCCTTCTTTCAGTTTAAAGTTATTATTCCTTGTCCTATCACTCCAAGCCCTTGTCAAAAGTTTTCTTGTAGGTGCCATTTAAGTATTGCATTCTATCCTGTTTGAGGAGGACAACTGCTGTAGGATTACTTTGTCACAGTTGATACATTATAAATGCCAAATTTCCTAACTGGTCTGATTTTGGTTTTATGTTGTTGTGGTTTTTTGGGTTTTTTACTTTTCAATGGATAGAATGTGATTACACCAAGAAAGCCCTACTGTTTATGCACCTCCCCTCCTAACCACTGCTACCCTTTGTGGCATATTTATTACTGAATGGTTAGTAATTAACTGCAGTATTTTTTTAGGGGTGTGAGTAATGTGTGGCTTTTACTCTGTCAGAATGGTTCCACTTCCCAAAATGCATGCACCAGGTGGGTGACACCTTCAGATAACCCGTCAATTTACTTGAACTGCTCTAATTCCTGTGACATATTAAACACAATCTAAGGTTTCAAACCATGAGTGCCATCTGTTCTGTGTCAGATCTACTTTTTTTAATCAGGAAGATCTTATTTTTTTTTCACCCCATCACCTGCTGGCTTTGCCTCACTTTTATTTTATGCTCTCTTCAAGGACTGTTAAGAGCAGTTTGGAATAGAAAAGGGATGCTTTGCCATCATATTGAGCAACAGCAGGAAAAAACTCATCCCATTTATGGATGACACAGCTGAGACAACTTGTGCAGTGCAGCAAGGCATGTGGGCTGCAATAGCCAGTGTAATTTCTGTCCTGCTCCTGCGCTTCTCGGCTGATGCAGGGAGGTGCCTTCCTCAGCTGCTCAGCTTTCACTGCTATATGGAATCGAGACAGAGAAAATTAAGGAGGCATGCAACAACATTCTGTAGGAGGGTTTCCTACAGTGCTTTCTCCTGACAGAACAGTCACTTCTGGTCTCAACAAGGGGATTGTCAACAGCAGACTGAAGAGCCTCATCACTGCTGGACAGCATAGATAGGCTGCTGTGGTCGCAGGCCCACCACACCACTGGACTGGAGGCACTGCTGGCAGTGCCTAGTCCAATGCCACACTCAGAGCAGGGTCACTTTGAACAGTTTTTTCACGTGTTAATGGGACTTTCTTGTACATTGTGTCCTATTGCTTCTGCCATTGGATACCACTGAGAAAAGTCAAGTTTTCTTCCCTCATTAAATGTTTATACATAGCAATAATATCCCCCATTGGCATTCTACAGGATAAATAGTCACATCTCTCACCCTTGCCTTGTGTGAGAGATGCTTTGGTCCATTCATCATCCCTGTGGCCCTTTTCTGCATTCCTCCAGTGCATACTGTCTCTTGTATGGATGCACTCAGGAGTGGACTTAGCACTCCGGGCATGTCACACTGGTGACAGGAGGACTGTGAAGCTGGTGCATTGGCAGTGATGGACTTCACTCACCCCTGAGTCCAGGGAGCTTGCCAGAGAATTCTGCTCTGTGGTATGAAAATCATATGCATTTTTCTTGCTGAAGAGTTAGATACCAAATAACTTCACAACACTTCTGCATTGTCATGTTAATTTTATTTATATTTGTATTTCATTGCTTCATCCATTATGATTGGTTTGGAAAGTAAACTTTCCTTTTCTTTTAATGACTGCAACAGTTAATGTCAGTCTCTCTTCCCTTACACTTGAACAATTAATTAATAACAAACAGAACTAAAAAAGAGATAAACATGAGAAATCATTAAAAAAATTAACACACCAAACAGAGCTAATGCATGGAGGAAGAAAAGGAATCAACCTCTTATTTCTTTGAAAGATGCATTCCCCTTAAAAATTACCAAAAGTTTAAAAAAAAGTATTTTATGGGAAAGAGCAGGGAGTGTACGCATGCATGTGCTGATGATTCCACATCCATATCCCCAAACACACATACACACATATATACATATGTATATATATGCACGCATGCACATACACAGACACACATGTATTAGACTGGCAAAGTAATATATATATATATTTTCCTAGGAGAAAATTATTATAACTTTTAATTATATTAATTACATCTGTCTTTAAACTTATTAAAACATAGAATAGAAACTGCTTTTAAAAGCTCTAACAAGCTCTGAACCTTGGAAATCACTGCCTATTTAGCATAAAACACATTAAAAAAATCAACTTTGATAACTTTTTATTTAAATGTACACCATCACCACGTTCTCAGTGTTGATTCGGCTTGCTTGGCCTTTGGAATAGTTTCCATAATTATTAAAAATGTCTTTTATTAAAAATTTCTTCCAATATATAGGAAAAAATGTCTAAATACTGACCACTTGTCTATACTGGGTGCCCCAGTGTTATCCCCTTTCTAAAGCCCATAGAGTATGCTTTACTATAGAAATCATATTTTTATTTTACATGCAGTGACTCCTGTTTTGCTGTCTTCCAGGTACCTCCTGCTGTCTTGCTTTTGTTCTTCTGAAGAGATAAGAACAGCCAGCCCTTGATGGTCTCTCTTCAGAGGGCGTAGGCCAGAGTTAGCCCTTCTGCAGGCACAGAGGGAAGGGAGGCAGCTACTTTTTGTAACAGCACTGTCCTTGGGGAAGCAAAAGGCATACTGAAAGGCTGGCTCCGAGGGCTCACACCCAGAAAATGAGAAGCCTCAAGAACACGCAGAGAACTGAAAAGTGACAGGAAGCAGTAGCTTTTTGAGAGGGCTCCAAAATGTGTAATTTATTTAACCCAAGGGTGCTCAAAGATCTTTTAGTCTGTTGTTAATAGAGACCTGACAAGAGTGGCTTCCCAACTACGAAGAGTATCATTCTCTGTATCCTCTTCACAGATAAGGAATTTGTGATTACCGAGGACAATGTTCACCTATTAAGTTTCTGCATATCTTGAGTTGTTGTCTGTAGGTCCCTGTAAAGTTACATGTTATCTGTTTTCCTCCTCTTTCCCTGCCTTGTTCTTAATGAATACATTCATCAGGAGAATCAAATAACTTGCCTGATGTTAGTTTTGCTGCTTTAGGGCCTGAGCTCTTGGAGAAAACTAGTGAGTTTCATAAGTCTTCAGCTTCTCTCAAATCTGGTAGAAATCATCAATTTTGCTGTTGGGGATTAGTGAAAATTCCCCACCCAAAAGACCTTGAGACTCCATTGTTCATAAAACCTAAGGGAAATTAATGTTCAGATTTGTTTCATATTACAGTTGTCACTAATCTATGTTCACACAAAACAGAAGTTCATTACAAAATCTCTTATTACAGAGACAATCAATAGAAGCTCTTAAGTCTTTAACCACTGAAGTCAAGTTTGGTGTCATAGGAACCTTTCATAGCCTTTCATTACTTCAGAGTAATGCTGAATTTCAGTCAGTTGAAATGATTCCTCTATAAAGGCACTAAAAAGTGCCTTGAAGCTTAACACAACAGCATCTTTAAAGATAAATATCAGTGAAAAAAAAGGTAAAAAACCCCAAACCCCAAACCCCAAAAAAACTGACTGAAAAACTAGAAAAGTGATTTAAAAAAACCACAACAAAACAAAAAAAAAATCCAAACAATAGCCTTTTTTCTCCCTCTCCTACCCCCACCTTTTCCAATCCCAGAACGATATGGAATGTGGGCATTATTAGAAACATACACAATAATAAGATCAAGTACAAAAAACATTAACAAGCAAAACAGGATTCTGTTTGTGGCTCTGAGCAAATTACTGATTAAGCTGGAATCCTTGATCACAAGATTCAAGAGGAATCTGCCTTTCTCTCTCTATGGGAAGGGGTAAAATGATACTTTTACGCAGTGATGCCACATTCCAAACATGCATATTTGCTTATCAGCTATCACGGAGTGGAAGAGGAGAAACGGCCTGTAGTGTGTAATGGCCAGGTGGTGACTGAATAGCTGTGCTGCACAAGCAAGAGTACCTGTTGGGAGATACTCAGCAGAAGGCCACACCTTGTCATGTGGAGGAAGGGAACTCCATGTTCTTCCTAGCAGAATGAGCAACCAGAACAAGTACCCTTTTGTCTCCTTTGCAGCTGGCTCATCTCCTGCAGAATAGCAGGCTTTTACCATTACAGGGATTTTGGCCAGCTCATACACCAATCCTCAAGGGTGCATTTCACTATTTTGCCTTATACAGAGTGCCATACTAGAAAATGAAACATACGTGTTTCTGGGGAAAAAACAGTTTAAAAGAAAAGGAAATCACTCTAACTGGTAAGTTTTGCATTTACAAAAAGGTAACAAAAAATTCTGCCTAATCTTCAGACTGAGCTGCAGTGAATAGTCTCAAAACAGCATATGGTAAGTAGTGTAATAAAATGAAGACTAAATTATGCATAAACCCCCATGTTTTTCTATTTGTGTAGTGACTTTGATCTTTATGCACAAAATTCCACACCTTTGCATCTTTATGTTAATCTTTCAAATACAGTGCTGTCCATACTGAGAACACCACATGGCAACTGTCCACGGTGGCAGTGGAATTCAAGTGCACTGCACCAGCTACAGCTCCATCTCAAACAGTGCCACAGCCCAGGCACTTTGGAGGAATTCAAGAAACCCTTTATAAGCAGTTGGAATTGTAATTCCAGGCAGTCGCCAGCTACGTGAACCATGCCAAAGAATTTATATTTTTCATCTTCTTTAAAATGAGACAAGCTCAGGAGCAGCTGTGGCAATAAATTCCAGAAGTTAGTTATATCCTGCAGAAGTGCCAGCAGAACAGAAATCATCTGTGTTCAAATCCCCAAAGAATTAACCTGATTGCAAGGACCTCCAAAGGAGGTAGGAACACTTAGGTCCATCCCCTTGAAAACAAAGCATAATGCTGCTTGTGTAGAGATGCAGAAAAGCCCCCATCATAGCTACACATCAAATGTTCACAGACAAAAGCACTTTTTTTCCAGCAAGAATGTAATCACTGACATTTTACAAGCCATGATTTAAGTAAGCAGGCAAGTAAATCAAAATGTGCTACAACATTGAGCTAGAAAATACTTGCTGTTATTCTTTAGTGTCTGCTACCCCTCTATTTCAAATGTTCCAATCACTGGAACTCCATGAGATTTTCTTCTGTTTCTGTCTCAGAAGATGTAAACATACCTAAACTTATTTGAGGAGAAGGCAGCAATAAGGTTAAGCACGTACTCAGGAAAAAGTAACTTTTCACAATAACACAAGTGTGCAAAACTCATTACAAGGCACAGAATACACAGATGTGCTCCACTTGATTCCCATTTATTCAGAAGTATTTCTCTTGTGATACCTCTGTTAAGTATCACTTTCATTTTTTAATTTTTTTTTTTTTTTTCAGAAGAAAGCCTCCTCAGGACATATTTGGCATAGAAGACTTGATTTTCTGTAATGGATCCTTCCAGATTGTTCATACACGTGTTAATTAACTTGGATTAAGTTCTAGGAAAAAATATTGTGTTAGCCCAGTGTAAAAAGCAAGTCACATTGCTGGGCACTGTTAAGCTGCAACAGAGACCTTCAATTAGTCTCTCCTGATCTAATCTTTTTTACTACTCATCTTTATTGTATCTTCCTGAAAGTTACTCAAATCAAATTTATTTTCTCAGAAAAGATGAAATTTTAGGCTGATTGAGAGCAATCCTTTTTCCAGGGGAATAGAAGGATATGAAATTACAAGACAGATTGGTGTACTTCGGTATAGTTCAGGAAAATTATGACTGTATCTGATTTTTTAATGTAATATAGAGATACTGAGAACATTTGATGTCAGTCACAGCATTAATTCAAGGAAAATACTTCAGCACTGCAGAGCTATATGTAGTTGAGATCACAAACCCTTCCATTGTCATTAAATTATGAGTCACAATGAAGCATAAACTGTCTGTTCAGCTGAAGGACGTGGCTGTCTTCCCGGAAACACAAGGCTTGCTGGCATTTGGGAATGGTGGCCAAGCTTTGGGTGGCCTGGAGTGGGGTAGGAGGCATTAAAGGCTAGATTTTACTTGATTCCAGAACCTCTTAATAGTCTGTTGCAGTTAGAGAAAGCACATACCAAGAAACAAAAGAAAAAGAAAGCAAGGTTGCGGATTTCATTTCAAAACAACTAGTTTGGAGGTCAGCCCAGAGACCTGAATTTCAGCAAAGCTTTAGCAGCAGGGGCACTGTCTGCTATTGTTTATGGCTGAAGAGGTTCTTATCCCTGATAAAGGAGCTAGAACTGATATGATTCCTTTGTTTCTCAATATTCCATGTTGCTCAGATGAGGTTCCTAGCAGCATATTTAGGGTTAACAACATTGACACTGGAGAGAAGCAGTTGTAACTGTGGCTCCCAACTTTCCTGCTTTCAGGGATTAACAAGCAGACTCTGTCCATGAGAGCTGTCATGTTATTGAACTCTGCAGTAGGAAGGAAATTGGACTTTGCTTTTCTTCAGTGGTTAGTTTTTAGTGACACATCCTGGTTGTCATCTCTTTCTGTAAAACAAGAAGGGGAAATAAAACAAATGGCATTTGTGATAAGGTGTGCTCAGGCCTCTTCACTGTTAATATTTCTGCAACTCTGCAAATTCATGTGGTTTTATATGACACCCATGTTTCTGCCCCTCTCTGTCACTTTCAAGGACAATTAACATAACTGGCAAGTAAAATACAGCACTTTGTCACTTTTGGCAGCTTTAATAACCTAGTAAATCCCTAGCCATGTCACGTAAATGGTGCTACATCCCCCTGCCCAAAGAAATAAATCAACTGGAAATGCCAGAAACCTTTTAATTTAATGTAAGAAAAAGGATTTAAATCATTCTCATTGAACCTGCAGCCAACAGGAGTCCCAGATACACCTTCTCTGCCTAGTTATTTCTGCTTACAGGCACAAAGGGCACAGGAACACAAACCCTGAGGACTTGACCAGAGCTGTGGCATTCATCTCTAGGATGGAGTTTTGGACCATTCATGGACTCCGTTAGGAATTGGGGTTTGGGATCCATGTAGAATTTTATTTGATCTGATATATGAGCACTCTGATACAAACTCTCTGGTAACTGGCTGCCCCATCCTATAAAACTTCATATTTGCCAGCAGATTTTCTGGAAAGGCATTATCTGACCAACAGCCATCCACACATACTAGACCACACAGCATTTACCTTGGAAAATCAGTTGAGACCACACAGCATTTACCTTGGAAAATCAGTTGAGATTTACCAAGTTATCAGAAGTCTCTGAAAATTTTCTTAGCTTCCTTGAATAATTTGCTATAATTTATAAGGTCATTAAGATCTAATGCAAACTGCTTCATGACAATTTTGTAAGTGTATCTTACTCTGTGTTAAACAGATTACTTTTCCATCTAGAATACTACACATAAGCTTTGATATATACAGTAAGGTAAACTAGCAGTGGCTTCTCCTCTAATTTGTTAGAGATGATGAAGCTGACTGTTCATGGAAAAATCTGTCTCCTTTTTGCCTTAAATGTTTTGTGGCTTTTTTCCCCCTTAAATAGTGTGATTAGGTTTATTTCATTAGAGCAACAAACACCAAATGCAGAACTAAATAAAATTCAGCACAGTGTTGGACAGCTTCCTACTGAAGATTAGTTAGGTGTTAATGCATTTCAAGGCAGTTTTTGTCTTTGTTGGCTCCTAATTTTACACATACTCAGTGTCTGAATGTTCCTAGTGTACTTCCTACAATCATAACTGATAGACCTGTGAGGTAAAACACTGCAACTTCCTTCTGCAACTGCTGCTGAACAGTGATCTTCAGTCAGACTGTATCATCTTACCCTGTTATAAAAGCAGTTCAGGGAGTAATGTAGACCATATCAGAGCCATTGCAAACTGGGCCACCCTCCTTCAGACACACTGGAAGGCAAACTGCAATAGCATCAGAGGTGGGAGTCTAGATATGGATCAATGTGTCCAGGAAAAGGGCAGAGTAGGAATTTAGATGATCTATGCATAAGATGTAAATTAGAGGGCTTTAAACCAGTTTGCCATGACAGCCATGAAGTATGAACCTAATATGAGATTTCTAATTTCCCTCTAGAGGCAGAATTAATTTTTTATAGCAATACAGTTTCTCTCAAAGCTTCTTCCTCCCTTAATTTCTGGATTTATTTTTTTTTTTCTTTTTTTGGGTTATACAGTTACATCCACAGTCTTCTCCCTAGATCCTGTTTCCCCACCCTGTGAGTAGAACATTGCTGCAAATGACTCTGCAAGGCCTTCTCAACAGCTGCTTGGCTTCAGTTTTGGAAATATCACCGAAGTTGTAAAGTCAGAAGAATGTTTAACCTTAAAAAACATTGACATCTCTGATGCATAGAAACACTTTCTGTATTGATCTATATTGTTACTGGTAAATGAAGGACACACAAGTACAGTCATGTATTCCTGCACATATGTGCTTAAGTTTTACTGATTTCACCCAATGGCAGTTAAATAGATGTGCTTTAAAAAAAGAAAAACCCCATTCCTGTGATAATGAGTTGGTGCAAGCTTTGTGGGAGTGATCCACTTCTACTTGTTATTTTCTTAGAAGAATTTACAAACAACCAGGACACTGTTTCTCAAAGAGGCTGATATCATTTGGACGCTGGCAAAGAGGAAGTTAGCTTCACTCAAAATGCTGGTGAGGAGAGGAAGGGTCATACCCTCAGTGTCCAATCCTGGCTGCATGGCAGCACGAGACACGCTGCCTGCTGCAGAGCCTGCTGCTGAGCCTGTTACTGAAGAAGCTGCTTTCTGCCCCCTCTGAGATGCTTACCATTAAACATTAGCCACCCACTCTTCACAGAGCTTGCTGGCATATCTCTCACTGATTCTGATGGGCACCAAAGAACTTAGCACACAGTCCCCCCTCCACTTAACTGCAGAACAGGCCCCCTCAAACCTCAGCAAAGATCTGATCCTTAGTTATTCTGCTACTGCACAGCCTTAAGTGAGCACTGTCTTTAACAAAAAGCAGAATGTTCTTCAGTGTCTCCTGTGTCTTCTTGGGTTTTTGCTTCTCTGAAATGTCACTGTTAAGTTGGGAAAGGTGTAGAAATATGTTCTTGACTAACAATTTTCAATTAAAAGCACATAAGAGTATTTCCCAAACATGGCAAATGACAAACAGCTATCAAGTGACTTTTCTGAAAAGGCAGGAAGACTGGAAATGCTCTCTGCCTTAAGGTACTGTGATACCCAGTCCCAGCTGGATATTGAATGAAATATAAAGGCTAGACAGACAAGGGAAACAGAAAATCAAACGCAGAGACACAGATAGGCACACATGAGCACTTGAAAACATATTGAAAACTTTGAAAGTCCTTTTGTGCTTGTTAACAGAAACTCTCCATACCAGAGGTTTTCATAGCAGATGCACTTCCTCTTGGAAATTAATTACAAGACACTCCAGAGCATCATTCTGCATTGCTACATTCATACGTGTTCCTGCTTTCAATTCTGGATTACACAGTTAACTCAAAAAAATGAAGGCAATGAAGGTTTTTTCAAATCCAAACCAGAAGCCTAGACCCATTGTGTATGTGTAATATGCCCAAGACCAGTAACTGAGGAGAATTTAACACAGAACTCACTTCTAAGGAACACAAAGAGAAATATTCACTATTCTTTACCAAGTCATTGAAGTATTTACTTGCTCTCCGGAATTTATTGTAACAAGCCACTCTGTAAGCATCAGGAATTGACCTGTTTTGCTGGTATTTTTGATTTCATGGAAGGACACATTCCTGAATGTTTTTCAGGGAGTACCAACTTGATTTAACAGATGAAGGGAAAAAAATAAATATTTCAAAAGGTAATCAATATTTATATCTGAAGAATGTCTAGTCCTCTCCTCTCCATAATACTCCAACATAAATTTCAGATGCATTCAGTACATAAATCTACACCTAACTATTTTAATTTTTACTCTTCATTTCACCTTTAAATGCAGCAGGAGAATGGAAAAAATGCAACATAGCCTGAAATAGCTGAGGAAATCTCTTTTTAACATGACATATTTACCTGTGGTAAGATATTGATTGCATCTGAATGGATTACAAAAACAATGAATTTCCCATAAAGAATGGCTTTCTTCTAAGAAAATTTTGCTTCTATGCTTATGCAAGTATAATATATAGCTGTCAAAACACAAGGCTAAAACCCTTCAAACAAACATCACCATTGTACCTGTGTATAATAGAAGCCAGAGGTCCCTCCTGTGCAAAAGCTGAATAGAAAGTAGATGAAGTGAAAAAACAGTATAAACACTAGTACTCTGTAAAAACACCAGAAAAAATAATAAATGCAATAATGACCTTCACTAAAATCAGCATTATTTTAGACTCAAATCTTCCTTCAGTGCCTGGGTTCCATCCTCACTCCCAGTTCTCCAAACTGCAGCGAAGCATGGCTTGACATTCACTCCCCTTAGCTCCTCCTGCTGCCAGTTAGCAAGCCTAAGGATGGTGTGGAAACATCTTGTTCTAATCCTTTGACAACTGTTTTAAATGTAGTAAGGTTCTTCAATGCATATACAAGTGTGTCAGCAGAAAAGTGGATAGAAAAATGGCATTACCTGCTGACAGGCAGGGATACCTTGCCTGGAGACACCCATCAGCCTGGAAGACCTGACCAAGTGGCCAAGAGCAAGGACATGCCAGCAGTGGGTACCATGCCAAATCCACTTGCCAATCTTATGGACTCCACAGGGAGCCACTCATGTCTCCAAATAGTGCAACTAAGAAAACCCCAAAACCATTGCCCAACATTAACCACATTCTCACAGGTAAGGAACTTAGAATCTATTCAACCATCCTATGAAGCAATGCACAATGTTGGGCAGATAAGCAATACACAAACAGTTTATGGACCCATAACAGTCCAATCTAACCTGATCTGAGTTCATGACTAGAAGGCTCTGCTGAGCAAACACAAGCGTCTCTGGGACACACCTTTCTCCTCCCTCCTCTCATGGACAGAAAAGCAAGCCACAGCCACAGGGAACGCTATATGCACACAGAGCGGCCCAGTGATGCACCAATGCAGACAGCTCACAGTCTTTTTGTAGTTCAAATAACAACTGCAGATGTAGAAGGGAAAGATCTATTCTTCATAGCACAAATGACTATGACATCTGCAGCTTTTTCTTGGTGCTTTCTCCACAAACCTCTTAATAGTTAACAAATAGTTAACATGTGGACAAAGCTCTTTGTATCCTGATGACAAAAGAAGCTGTTAACAATGGAATAGCATTGATCATGAGGTCTATGATCCTGTGCTACACAACTAATCTGTATTCTACCAAACTCTTGTTTTGTTTTGTTTTTGTTTTTGTTTTTTTTAATGGACATTTTAGTTAGAACCATGCCCTGAATATTCATTTAGAAATTGTTCTCTCCAAAGTTTGTACCAAAAAAAATTGTCTACTTCTTCCGTTGCCCCTCTCTCTGTATCCTGACTGAAAAAAACCCCAACAGAATGGTAATTGCTGTCCAGTGGATACATTGATTTCTTTTGTTAGGTTTCATGATGTCTTCCACTTGAATGAGTCTCAATTATCATGATGCATAGCATTACACAAATCTCTCAGACAATCTCTTTGGCCTGAGGGTAGTTATTTTGAAGTTAAGGACAGGCTGACAGTAATCCTATTTGGTTCCCCCTGAATTTGTTTGGTGATGTTTGCAGGACACAGATAATACTCCTGTCTGCAAGTGTAAACCCTTATCACTGATGACAAAGGTATTCTGCAAGCAGGAACAGGATCAGGAAATTACCCTGCCAAATACACCTGTGAGTAGAGTTAGACCCAGATAGAGACCATGCATTTGGATGACTGACTTGCCTAAAATTGCCTAAAATATTCCAAGGAGATATTTTCACCTTCTGCATGCTTTTGTCTTCTGTAACAATAAAATAAATTTGGGTTTAGTGTACCTTACCCTATCAAATGGACTTGAAATGTGTGGCTTTTCACACTGAAGTAATGCAGAGTGAATAAGCAAATACTATAACTATATTTAGCATAAAATTTTTCTATACTATGAACTACAATTTTGTTGCTTATTTTATTTTATACACTAATTCAGTGGGACAATAAATATCTCTTTCCTCCTTTCTTTTGCAGAACTTCTAAGTTCCTGTGACATGAGATTTTTTTTTTCCTTTGTCAATTAGAAAAAGTGGATTAGCTGTTTTTCAGTTTTCTGGATCTTGCGGGTTTAGAGAGAAAAATAACAGCCCAATCCAACACTCAATAAAACTAATAGAGTCACTCAGCAAGTACGGTTCAAATTAAGAAAACACATACTTTTAGTTAAGTAACATAGTTCTTCTGAAATTTCTTCTTAATACCATCTTCACAATTCTTTTATGACAGCTAGACTACTTGAGGTAGCTGTTAAGCTGTTAAGTGCTAAAGAAAGGAAATCATAGGCATTTTTATAACAGTTAACCAAAATCTCCCTAGGAAAGTCCTTCTGTCTTCAGTTCAGTGCAAGCAAAGGAGCTGATGCTGTAGAAATAGTCACTAAAAATGTGTGCCAGAAATTATATCTTCAGAAAATCCACTATGGCAGTGCACTCTAAGGCTTTGCTTTCTTCGAGCATCAGAGTTGAGAATTCTATTTTTCAGAAATGTTAAGTCCTAGAGTTCTCAATTTCCTTCTAATTTTCGGCAAGACATGGAAAAGACAGCATTTACCTACTGGTTTCTTCTTACCTTAGTTATCAGATCCATTTCTTGAGAAATTCTCATTGCTTGTACAATATAAAGAAAATCCTTTTGGATATTAACACCATAACTGGACTGGGGGCAGAAAATGCTAGGCTGTTTGGGTTTTTTGGTGGTTTGGGGTTTTTTGCATTTCTGAAAGCAAGAAACACCTGTTTGCTAGTTGGCAGCAGTGACTGAACAAGTCTGAACAAGATTAAACATTATATGTTCCCTGTCCAAAGCTCAAGCCATCCAGGCAGCACACACAACACACTGGAAGGATAAACAGCCGGAGGTATATTTAAAACAATGTCTTAATATTACTGTTGTCTTGCATCTTCTAAGTGAGATAACACAGGACACCTGGAAAAGGGCTGCACTTTGACGGCACTGAGCCGCAGTATAAAAGTAAACTGGGTAGCTATAAAGGACAGTGACAACAAGAACATAGTAACTATAATGAAATTAGTTGTCCTGTACTCTTGAGTTCAAACCGTCCTCTGCTGGCAAGTAGTTTATATTTCAAACTCTACTGATTTTTTGATACCTTCACTGCTTTCATGAAGACTGTAAGCGGATATACAAAGATTATAGACTGGAAAAGTGCAAATTTTAATTTTCACCATAAACATAAAAAAATAACTGAGCAGACAAAGCAATATTTTGGAAAAAAAACTCCAGTGAATTAAAAAGGAATACTACTATTTTAAAATATATGCTTGAAAATTTTGGATGCATAAAAATATCTATTAATCATCCTGTTTCATTCAGCTGTGCTTCATCTGAGAGCACCTGTGTCAAAATGCCAGTATTTTGCCATGTTTTGCTAAACCTGCTACAGCTGAGTTTTCAACTGTGAGTGCTGTATGAAGCTAGTGCCAGAAGTTTTATATTTATAGTATTTCTACTACATCTATGGCATTTCTAGCAATGAATTGCCTGATGAGCAAACATTTTTTTGTAGTATAAAAAAAAATGCAGCAAAACTGCTAATTATTTAGTGAAAAGACATAAATTAGACCTATACCAGTAGTTAGTTTGGTTTCATGGATGGAGACAGAGTGACAAGAGTTACGGAGCTGGGGGACTGATATTTATGAGGTCTATAACCTTGGAAAAACAAAAAGCACAGCAGAGAAATTCTAGTGTTCACCTGAGCACTATATGACTACAGTACTCTTAACTGGTCCATCCTGAAACAGACAGGAGACTTGGCAGAACTTGTGTGAAAAGAGACTTCTTGATTTGGTATCTTGACTTCCATGTTACAATGACCTTTAAGCAGCTCCAAATATCAGATGAAAATGTTTTGAGAAATGGATCATGCAATATAGCTAATAGAAGCTTTTCCATTGATAATAATAAGGCAAGAAAATACTAATGTCCTTGTTTATCCTGCAGATGAAGTCCATGCTCATGGAGGCAATTACCAGCTTCACCATTTTTACACATTGAGTTCCACTGATAGTTATCACTTCCAGCCCCAGTTGCTAATGTGGCTGATAGTCTCTTACTTTCAAAAGTAAGCAGAACAGTGCATGTAAGCAATATCTTTTTCTATCTTTTTCATTCAAATGTAATTACTATTTCCTGTTCTTATTAAAAAAATGTTTATAAAAATTACTTTGAGAAAAAGCGTAATGTTTTCATAGGATATGATTTATTAAAAAACTATTGAGAAGAACAAGCGAAGCAGATTACTGTATTCTGCTGTCTATTATCCCTGATCTCAGAAGAAAATTTCTCTACCATCAATAGTTTCCAGTTATTTAGGAATCTGCTGGAATATGAACTGATTTGCACTGCTATCAAACTGATATGGTTGGACTGAGGTTTCCCTCCCACTAGCACCTTTAGTTTAAAGGCCTCCTCATCAGCTTGACAAGCCTATGGCCAAAGATGCTCTTCCCCTCCTCTGACTGATGGACCCATCAGCCCCAAGCAGGCCAGGTTCCTGAAAGCTTGCTAACTTAAGTCCTACATACTGTAGAGTTCATTGTCAGAGAAAAGGGATCACTGTAAGGAGGTAGAGGGGTTACACTTGCAGTAGCTGTGCTAATGTTTGAACAACAAATTGATGTGCTGAGGCAGCTGCATAAAGAGTCTCACTAAAATGTGTATTTAGATGCTGTGTTTGACAAGCTGTCATCTACAAAGGCTGAAGGTGGAATGGAGGTAATAGGCACCCCCATGCCTATGGTGTTTTGGCCATTGGAAGAGGCTCAGAAGTGAATTAAGGTGAAGAACTGACAGTGGGAAATAAAGCTGGCCACACAGGGAAATGGCATAAAATAAATAACACATCTTAAAGCTAAGTATGTTTCCCCATAACATTCCCATGGAGGCATACTTTAAAGGTCTTCTGAGAGCTCTCATGGTGCTGCCTTGTCTGTGTGTTGGTTGCAGAAAAGAAATCATACAGTTCTTTCTCCCTAAATTAATCAATTGTTTTTTTGCTCAGGACTCCTTGTAGGGTCAGTGACCATGCTGGTTTCCTCTTTTGTCCCCATGTAAAACAACTCTATGGAAGACTCAAGAACCTGTCAAATTAACCTGCTGATGGGTATGGGAGAATGACATGTAGCATTTTAAACTATAACCACCTCTTTGACTGCAGAAAGGATAAGTTATGCAACTCTCAGATGGGAGGGAGAACTCTGTTTGAATTATTTGCTTCCTTTGATTTTTTAACTGCTGCACTGGGTTGCAAAAGACTGATAAAATCTATTTTAAACATACAGCATAAGTCCTACAGACTAATGTTATGATTCATCTGCTGCCAACTTCACCAATTATTCTCCCTTCTTAAAGTTCTGTTGATAAATCAGTCATCTTCCCATTTATTAAAGCAGTCTGTTTATTTAATCATCTCTTGGCTCTTTTTCTAATTAAGGGAGATAATGCAGGCTCGTATCCTGTCAATGATGAACCGGGCAGTCCACAGGTTGTCCTCAACTACCACAATAAAATTCAAGACTATTTGTAATGCCTGCTTTGTTTGGTAATTCCCTTCCTTCTCCTTGCTCAGCTGAAGAGAAAAATACAGGCATGGGTCTTTTTTCTTCATTTCCACACTGCTGACAAGCACCCAAAGACAGGAAGAGGGAAGCAGGTAAAATATTTACTTGGGAGATGGTCAATCCCAGCAAAGTTAATAGTTATACTATGATCCCAATAATAATTTTTTAAAGGAAGGAATACAAAAGGAAACCACACAACAATTGGAACACATTCCCATCTTGCTCTGCTGCTGGACTTGAGTAACCTCCACTCTGGCCCCAAACCTTCCTGTGTCAGCTTTGTGCAGGGGTATTGATACCCACTAACTGCAGCATTAAACCATTTTTGTCTTCTCTCTATTCTAAAGCTCTTGTAACTGACTTAAAATCACCTCTGTTCCTATATCTGAGATATTCTGGTTTGTATCTTGCTTATGATTCAAGTTCAGTATTTAATAGCTGCAGGCTAACCTAGCATCACAAGTCTGTCAGAAAAACTCTCTTTAGCAGGGCTGCCTTCTATCTCTTAGGACATATTTATACAGCATATTAAATTCTCCTATGCAGAAAAAAAATGGATACATTTCAGCTTATCAATACATGCCAAATGACGTGTCTTTCAGTGGGCCTTGCAAACTATTGAAAACAAGATGACACGTTTTTGTCTTACTTCACAGACTCTCCTCCAATCACTGTAAGTGTATACAAGAACCACACCTGCAACAGCTCCAATTCCTGCAGAAATACAGGCAGACATCACTTTGCCACACTTTCAGAATTGTTGCATAATCAACGATGCTGTACACGGCCTTGCAATGTGCCTTTATGTGAAACAACTAAAGCATGATGTGGTCCTGGGTACCCTTTCTAGGCGACACAGGGACTTGGACTACATGATATCCACATGTGCCAGCCAATACCTCAGCTGTCCTGTCATTCTGTGTAAAAAAAGAGAAAGCATAAAACCCAGTGATTCTAATTGGCCGAATGATACAGTATAATCCAAATTCTGACCTAGGGAGAAATGTTCTCTGATCCCTTTTAAACGTGGCTAAATACCCACGGTGAGGTTTTGAGCTGCTTTCTGAATTGTCCCTTACTTTTCCTTCTCTGCTTGTACTTTTTTTATTCGTATTTGCAACCATTTCTGGGGCCTTGCTTCTGGAAACAATTATTTTAATTTAAATCTATTTCAGTCCACAAGGAAGTGTCTGGTTTTGTTACACTGCTAATTATCTGAACCTCTGTCTCACTTCACCTATCTCACTTAGATTCAGAGTGTGCTCTGGATCTAACACTTAATACCTTCAAGAGCACCTACTTAAAGAGTTAAAAAACCTCGAAATTCACATTTGTATAGATAACTGTTCCCTTTACATGACTTAAATGACTGCTGTGAGTTATTGCCATGCTGTTACTGAGCAGTGAAAACAGACAAAATAAAACCATATACTAAATATACAGCACAGGAAGAAACAGAAGACAGAAACAGAAAACTTCTATTTTCAAATGCCAGAATTTTCCACCTTGTATTTTTCCATACAACATACATTGCACTTTTTCTATAGAGCCTACTGAAGTTTTCACAAATACTCCAGCAGAAGGAATGGGTCTATGCAGAGAGGCAGAGTTCATCCATTTCGATTGTTTATACAGAACGACTGACCTTGTTCCTAAAGGAAATTCACTGCAACAGGGATGAGAAAGTCTTGGTGAAGCGAGGAGGCAAATTTCCTAGAGCTTTTGCCCAGACCCCACACTTACCAAAGGCTCTAGTTCTTTGCGGTCTATGAGGTTGAGCTCTGTCACAAAATAATAAAAATGCTTGTAACAGGTGTTGACATGGGCCTCAGCCCCCATAAGGATGATACGGTCGAAGTGATGGATGTAGACATGAACGAACACCCGAAAAAGCCGACAGAGTATCTTCTTGCAGATCTGGAGGAAGTTCTTTGGAAAGGGAACACCTGTGAATAGAGGAGGCAAGGTTGTCATAACCATCCTGTCATCCTCCCAAGACAAAAGCTTTATTGCCAAGTGTGAGATTGTAACTGCAAACTAGGTTATGACGTCTTAGGCCTCCTTTCCAACCCGGAAGATCACTTTATGGTTACATTTATTTGACAGCTAGCACCAAAGATAGCCAAATACTTAAACACCTTTAGTGGATCAAGACTGACAGGAACAAGTTCTTTTTTTCCCATATATAACTTAATGAATACATCTGGTATTGTAACATTCAGAAAGGCGATTTTCACTATTAACATCAGTGGATTTACGTCATGCAATAACTGTTCCTCTAAGTGATACATGAAGAGGACTTCTTAGAAGTAACACAGTCTTCCTGCTCGTATTACTCAACAGTGGCATTTCACAGCATCAAATTTAATAACAAATTTGAAATAACTGACAGAAGGATCCCTTAGCTTTCAACTTCCTCCTAGTTACAGGTACCAATCTGATTGCTCCTTTAATACAGGAATGACTCTTTCAAAAAACTTTTAAAGTTACACTACTTTGTGGCTGGAGACTTCAACCGCAAAAGCACCATTCGCTAATAAACTGTCAGGCATCAATAATGGGGCACGAATAATTTCTTCAGAACAGCTCTCCGTCCATTAAAGACTAACCTTGCATGGAGTTATGTGCTACTAAGCTGTCCCAAAATCTTAAAGTTTCATCTCCTAAGATTGTCTCTCAGACATAATGACTTTAGTCCCATGCTCACAACTTTACTATTACTTTGCTTTGTTGCACAGTCTGCTGATTTTTTAGTTATCTAATTCATGTTTTAGTTGGATTTGAACCACATAAATGCAATTATTGCTTCTTTAAAAAAAAGCCCACCTCACAGCAAAGCATTTCCATACTGCCTAAAAGCCCAGTTCATGCTCTGAACAAGAGAAACATTTATTATTAGCAGAAATTAACAGTTTTGCAAGCTTTCTGGCTTTCAAATTTTAGTTTCCTGTTAAATATTGCTCAGCACTCATAAGAGTGGTGAATTAACAGACAAATTGCCCAGTTTCGCTGAGGGTGATGTGAGGACATACAGAGAGAATTTCCATGCCAAACCCAGATTTTTGATTACAGATGACATAAATTATGAAATATAGCTGTAACCAGTCTGCATCTGATCAACATAAATATGCATCTTATTTAGCCAAGGAGTTACCAGGATATATCCATATATCATTGATATGAACACTGGTGTGTCCATCAGCATGTGAGTAGGGAAACACACTGCAGAAGTATCCCTGAACTGCTTCTACATTTGCCACTGCTGAGGTGCAGATAAAGTTGGGAAATGTCTTGAGATTTTTTGGCTTGTACATCCATTTGAAATAATTTTAACTAGCTTATAGAGATGCAGTGCTGCCCTTCTTATTCCTGATGTACAAACCAAGGATCAGAAAAATAGCTGCATCTATCAAAACACAGCTACTTTATCATCTTAAGAAATGCTTGCTTTTTGTTGTCAAATTCATCCATTAAAGTGCCAAAACTATTATGGAAGGTCATTGAGGAGAAGGCTTGAATGCTCAAGACATGAACTGAGACATAGTTAAATTATAGTAATGACAGTACATAGAGATGTCTTGGCAATGTCTAAATTGCTACTCCACACAATTAGCCAAGCACCTGGATTATAACAATTGTTGTTATTTCCAAGGGCAAATAATCATAATCTATCAAAAACATAATAGAAACCCCATGTAGCTGCTCATTTACCAGGGGGATCACATTCACATTCCAGCCAGCAGAGCATGGCTAAATTCAGAAATGGTTACAGCAGCAATCTGCTTTACATTTCTGTAAAATATATACCCACACCAGAAATTTAAAAATATACCCCAAAAAATGTCAAGACTTAAAAAAGGGGGAAGGGGAATAACTGGCACTTTTCACTACAAGCTGGTTTGCTGAACTGAGAGATGAATTCGTGAAAGCGCTGTATTTTCTAATCCAGAACAGATGTGTTCCAAAATGGAGAATAATTGGTTTTATCTTCCAAGGGCTGACACATAATTATTACTGAAGAATGTCAGTGTAATGAAGACATTCCTACTTCTGTATTAACTAACTAAAACAATCTGAATAAACCAAGCTGAAAAATCCTTTAACTTCTCTTCAGGCCATGTTCCCACTTCACAGTTACAGGTAGTAAGTGCAAAAGCCACAGATCACTGTTTCTGCTCCAAGAGAGGATTTTTATCTGACATTTTCTAGATGCATTACACAGTCAATTTGAGAACATATAAACAACATATTAAAAAAGGTGGTATAGAACAGCCTAGGATTCATAATAAAATTGCAGTATTTCCCCCTGCTCTTCACGTGATTAAGATTTCAGACAAATTGTGTAGCTTCACTTGCTGTTGCAGAATTTCTCCTATTTTGTGAAGTTGTATCTGATTAATTTAAATAAACAGTGAAGCATTGCTGCTATCACAAGTATATAATTTGGGCACAGCAGAGCTGGTAGTGGCTCTCTGATTTCTTTCTGATTCTAGCAAAACTGATTTACAAACTAACACAGTATCCAAAAGAGTTAAAAAGCATTTCCTAGTATCATTAAAAGCAACTGATAACCGTGTAGTGAGCTACTTACACTCCTCAGTCTTAAGGAGTCTGTCAGCTTGTCTGTTTGTCCCTGGCACACAGAAGTGGCTCAAAATCTGGTCAGCCTCAAGGTACAAATGCACATATTGAGGTGCCTGCAGCCCTATTTAGAGCATACACCCTGCTGCTCTTTGTGCTCAAAATTAGATAAAAGAGAACAGATTCTGACCTCAATTACAATAGAATGAACTCAAAGTAATGCCATCAAAATTGAGAGAAATCAGAGCAAAATGATTCTAGATTTATATTCTGAGGTCAGAATTTGGCCTAATGTTTTGTTCCCATTGCAACTCTACAGTTATAAATAAATCAGCCACAGAACAGAGTAATTACAAGTGACTCTTGGGACTGGACTAACTTATATTTAGATAATTCGATTTGTTAAGAAGCCTGTTCTCTGTCCTTCATCTCAGCCACAGCAGTTTTTGCCTTAAAATCTGCAAAGTTGGAAGAGACCTACAAGATCATCCAGTCCAACAGTCTAACACGGAACTACGACTGTAGTCCCTAAAACACTAAACCACACCACCAGCACCAGATCCAGGTGCCTCTTGAACACTTCCAGGGATGGCAACTCCACCACAGGCAACCTATTCCAGTGCCTGACCACCTGGCAGCGAGTCTTTTTTTGGTCTGAGTTTCCCCTGTCTCAGTTTAAGGCCATTTCCTTTTGTCCTCTCACTGCAGGCACAGCAGGATCAACCAATCCCCACCTCCAGTCAGCTGGAACTTCTCCAGTTAATCAGGACTGCTGATAGATGACTGACAGGGGTTTGGCAAGTTCTTCTGCCAGTTCCCTCATTACTATGGGGTGGATCTCATCAAGTGCCACAGACTTGTGTCTAACTGGCAGAGCAGGTCACTAACCTCTACCTGGATTATTTGGACTTCACTCAGCTCCCTGTCCCCAACTCTAAGCTGTGGGGGCTGCATGTCCTGAGGACAACTGATCTTGATATTAAAGACCAAGACAAAAAAGGCATTAAGTACATCAGCCTTTTCCTCATCCTTTGTCACTACACTACCCTCTGTATTCAACAAGTGATGGAGACTCTCCTTAGTCCTCCTTTTCATGCCCTTCTAATCTCCTCCCTCCATGGTCTCACTGCATCCTGATAGTTCTGTGAAGTTACCTGGTTCTTCTTCCAGAAATAACAGATTTATTTTTTCCCTAAATTCCAGCTGAAGTTTCCTGTTCAACAAGGTCAATCTTACTCCTGACAACTTATCTTTCTACATGTGGGGACAGCCTGCTTCTGAATATTTAACAATTCCTTTCTAAAATACATCCAGCCTTCCTGGACTACTTTCCTCTTCAGGGCTGAGTCTTAAGAGATTCTTGTCAATCAACCTCCTAGACATGCCAAAGTCTGCCTGCTGGAAGACCAAGGTGAAGGTTCTGCTGGTGCCCCTTCTTACTTCACCCAGTATTGAAAACGAACATTTCATGGTTGCTATGCCCGACAGCCACTGACGACCATATCACCCACTAGTCCTTCTTTGTTCACAGTCAACCAGTCCAGCAGGGCACTTCCTCTAGTAGGCTCATTTACCAGTTGTGTGAGGAAGTTGTCTTCCACACACTTCAGGAAACTTCTAGACTGCTTTCTCTCTTGTATTTCCAATAGACACTTGGCAATTTTAAGTTACCCACAAGTATTACGGCTGGAGAACAAGAGACTTTTGCCAGTGCTTACAGAATGCCTCATCAGCCTGTTCATCCTGGCTGGGTGGTTTAGCAGACTCCCACCACCTGCCTAACTGATCTTTGCCCTGGTCTTCACCTATAGGCATCAACCTTGTCATCTTCATCATCATCACTTTCAATACGATCAAAACACTCCCTAATGTACAGTGCTACTCCACCCCCTCTGCTGTTTTGCCCATCCTTTCTGAAGAGTTTATAGACATCTATTGCAGCACTCCAGTCATGGGAGTCATTCCACCAAGTTTCTGTGATGGCAAATACATCATACCTGTCCTGCTCCACAGTGGTTTTCAGCTCCTCCTGTTTGTTATCCACATGCATTGGTGTAGGTGCACTTCAGCTGGGCTATCCATTGCACCCCCAAATCTGGCATGTCACCCTCAGGCTCATCTCTAAGAGCCTGGCCTTATCCCCTTCCCCCTTCTAACCCAGTTAAAAGACTGAATGAATTACTATCCACAATGTGATCCTGTAGAGACAATGTAAACTCATCAAACTAGACTCCTCAGTCATGGTTATTAAAAGACAAAGATGCTCCTGAAATTTTTCAGCTACTTGATTCTTTCTGAAAGAAGTATTTCTACGAGTGAAATGGCAGCCTTGATTCAGTGCTGTCATAATGGAAGAAAGTAACAAAAGGATTTTGGTTAACATTTTGGTTAGGCTGGCGTTTGAAACCCTAGAGTTTCACAATATGTTCCAAGAAGGTGCAAGCAGCTTTTAAATGTTTTAGTCATACTGCATGAGTTCCTTTAATTCAGAATTACATATGCAATTGGGAAATAATACAGTGGGGCTTAGATAGGCACGGTATTAACCAGTAGCACACAGAGTGAATATGACTGTATACCTGTAGTTCTCAGGGGTGTGGGCCATACATGCCACTTCTGTACTTAGGGATGACGTACTCCTGCAGAAAAGCTGCGCCCATGTGCTCTGGTGACATATCAAGAATCACAGAATTGTTAGGGTTGGCTGGCCCCAGCCTTTATGTTTTCAATTGGTACCTCCTTGTTTGTTAATACAAGGTCCAGCAACACACCTTTCCTCACTGGCTCCTCCAAGACTTGCATAAAAAAGTTATCTTCAGTAAATTGCAGGAACTTCCTAGAGTTTATTGGAGATAAAGACTGTGCTGGGCTGTATCGTCCCTTCAGCAATACCAGGGTGGTTGAACCCCCCCAGGAGAATCAGAGCCTGTGACCACAAGGCTATTTCTAACAGCTCACAGAAAGCCACATCAACTTCCTCCTTCTGATTATGTAGCCTATTGTGCCCATCCCTCAATTCTTGCCCATAAATTCTCAGCTGAGTAGAGCTCCAGAGTCATGATTATGTGTCAGTATAACTAATCTGCTGCGGAAGATCCATTTTCACCATAGCAACAAAATTAGGTTTGTTGAATCACTGCATTTGAGCCTGTATGGCATGCATACACGCGCACACACACACACACACACATACACATATATATATGTATACACACACAGATATATATATATCATATATATGTATTTATATCTCTTCTGGGACATAAAATATAGCAGCCATTTGGCAGTGTAACAACTTAGGAAGGGAAAAGAGAGTATATTAACACATTGATGAACATAAGGAGAAAGTATGTAAGTTTGTACAACACTGGAGATTGGCCAAGCTATCAGTGGAAAAGCATTCCTTCCTACTTGTAAATATTCATACAATACTCGCCATAAACTGACAATTTCTGGGAAATTATGTGGTTTTGGCTTTCCATGCTGAATGTAGCATAGCACAGCTTTTACTTTCCTTAACTCCTGATGTCTTCAGTAACAAAGATTCTAGTTGCCCATTAATTTCACAGGGACACTGGAAGACACATGCTTTTCTAAGGGCCGCTCTCCAGAAGGGCTGCAGGAGGCAGCAAAATGAAACATTATCAGAAGCAGCAACCAGCACAGTGCTGGTGATGCACTCAGAACCAGACCTCCTGTCCGCAGCACACAGATATTCCAGCAGTTAACAAAAAACCACAGGCCCCACATCTGACAAAATTCAGCATGACATTAACAAGCAGCTGTAGTTGACAGGTTAATATCACAAAAGAAAACTTTGTTCTTAAGATGATTACTGTGCTAAATTCATTTTCAGCAGGCCATTAGAAGAAATAGTCAGACAACTTAACTCCTCCCACTGCAGCCCTTGTGTCCTCTAATGCAATGGGTGCTGACTTAGAAAGCTTGTATATGTATGAGAATATTCTCAGTGCATATCAAGAGATGATTCATAAAAGGAAAGCAATTTCAAATTATTCTGGAAAAGGAACCAGAGTACACAGGCCTTTACACGCAGAGGTGACAGCACTTACAAATAAATTTCAGGTTATATCAGCAGGCAAACACATGTGCACATGCACGCGGGCACACACACACAAACACACACACAAAAATTCATACATAGGCAAGCAGGGAAGGCTGAAGAAAAGCTATCATTGACTGACAGCACTTGGATTTAGCATAATTCCAAAACAGGAACAAAACCATATAAAGAGAATTTGAATATTTTTACTGCAGATGCCCCATAAGACCTGTGTATAGGCCAAAGATGCTTGGATTTACAAGGCACTCAAAACCTACTCCCGTGCAAAAGGAGCTACTATAATTAAAACAGATTATCTCAGTATGTCATTAATAGATAAAACCTGACTCTTCAGATGCCATGGGGTCCATCTGGTACTGGGAAATCAAAGAAAGCTTAGCTTAATTTAATTGAAAATGAGTCTGGAAAATCAATAAGCAAAAGTATTTTACCTCTTTAAAAGAAAAAAAACCTAAGCAGAATAATAGTATATTAATATCATTAGCAAAGGACAGTTACAGAAACAATTTCAAAAGATGCAATAATGTGACCTACATCAATGACCTTTGTAAGATACAGTCAGGGCTAAGTAAAATTTTGAAGAAAAATAACTAAAAAAATACCAAATGCACAACTGGATCAAAAGTTTTGGAAGAGAACAAATATAAGGGTTATTTTAAGACAACGGTTATTTTAGCCAAAAAATAAGTTGATGTCTCTATCGTCAAATTCAGCTGAAAAAGAGGCACCCTAATTTCACTGGAGTAAATTTTTCTGGTCCAGAGATTAATTACAGGGTTAATACAAACTGAATCCTTCCCTAAGTTGGCATCCACCATCCAATTCTAAAGTAAGGCAACAGTAAGAAAGTTAATTGTTCCATTCCCTCCAGTAGCACCTCATTAACATGAATGCTTAGATTTTTCTTGGATGATCAATTTCAGTGGCCTCTGAATCTGGAGTACAATCTATTCCAGCTTTCTCTGGGTTCTTGCTTGTCATTCTTTTAGCTCACCCACTCATAACACCTTGGCCTGCTTGACTTTCTTTTGCAGGTATTCATTTGGCAGTTCAGCCATTTTTTGCTATTTCAACTTAGTGCTCAGCTGTATTGCATCACCAAGAATAATCTGCTGCCCTCGGTGTGTAACTTTCATAAACATCTCCTCCCACTTTCAAGATCATAGAAAACTCCTAAAACTTTCCCACTGCCTTTTACTTTATTCCATCACACAGTAAAGTTTCACCACACTCCTGGGAGTTAATACTGCATATGGCTTTAGATTGAGATGGTCCATTGCCCTGAATCATGTGCTGCCTCTTATACATTCCCAGCATCCACTGTGAGGCTTATCCAAAGAAACTTGTGTTTCTGTCATGCACATAGTCACCTGATCAAATCATTAATAATTTCTGAAAATTTAAAAGTTGCTGAAAGCTTCCTTTTTGACCACCAACATTAAAAGTAAACATTAAGAGAGTTTCATGCTTCTGTTTAAAAAAAAAAAAGGATGATGTTAAAAAGCAAGTGAAATAGAAATTGGAAGCTTTGTGGCTATCTCTCTTGGAATAACCATGTTAGAAAAAAAATAATGTGGAGTTCAAATTTGGTATGCAGATGATAGTTTAATAGGTATCTTTAAGCACCATTAGATAATTTTACACCTTGTCCTTGGCCAACAAGGGGAAATAGGCCATTAAAAATGCAGTACTAAGAAAGAACCATCTGCCAAAGCCTGCAGGGGCTGGCTGGCTGAATTAGTGGCTGGGGTCTGCAGCTGAGAGGCCTCACACTCATGTCTTTTTCTATCTCAGTCAACAGGAATTAACAATAGGAATTTTAAAAAAGAAAGCAGTGTCAATTTCGCTCTGGAAAGAGTATTGGAAGTACACCCAGGAAGACAAACTACTTGCCTTTTTGGGATCATATTCTGATCAATAGATTGTTAGTCAAAACTTTAGTCATTAGGTAACAGAATTGGTGGTGGAAAATAACAACTTTGAGTTCCTATCTGAATAAATCTAGACCTATCTAAATAAATCTAGACCAGATTAATATATACATTATAGAGGAGAATGCTGGGAATATATATAGCAGCCAAGAAGAGAGAAAATATGAGGAAGAGAAAGATATCATTTGCTCCATTCTAGAAGAAAATATTATGAAGAAAAAGAAAAGCAAAAATAATCTGAAACTAGTAAGCCTGATCTTCAATATTCTAGTTTTTGTAGTCGGCCATACTACAAAGAAGGCAATTTTCAGTTTTTAATAATTTAAAATTTATCTGTAACTTGAATCATAACCTGTATTTCTGTCCTATTTTTTCTCTTTGTTTACAGGACATATCATCCAAATGTATTTTCTGAAAAGTAAGTGTGTATAAGTAGCTATACTCTGAGAGGTTTTACAGAAATGGATTTTGCTTGCCACACCTTCTGTTTTCCCTCTCCAGAGCCACCTGCCTGTGTCTCCAGCAGCTGTCAGCTACACTGCCTCAAGGGGTTTTGGAAGAAGGGGGTTGACATCTACCAGATACAGCAGAGAACATTTTGGCAGGTCAGATTCAGGCTAGTTTCCATTTAGGGTTATACCACAATTGCCATTTAAAATGTAGTTGCATGCACATCAGGAATTGTAACACTTGTTCTAAGTGACCATATTATAAATGTTGATGGAATGGTTAGAGGACTGCAATGAAGGGATGCAGGCTTTTAAGGAGAGAGGCAGGCATGGTGATGTGGGTAATAACCTGCTGTATGTGACCATTTGAAATCCAAACAGCTCTGCCTTGGGACAGGACAGGAGTCAGTGAAGAGCTTCTGCATCAAGATTAATGGGCAGATCAACATGATGGGAACGTGCTATGGTTTTCCTGCTCAGGAAAATGTTGGTAATGCCTTCTGCAAAAAAGTGGAAGTTTAAGAGTCACAGCCTTTGCTCCTCAAGGGAAGCCTTAACACCCTTAAGATCTACTGGAAGGACAGTGCAGCAGGACTCAAGGAATCCAGGATACATCTTGAGTGCACTGCAACATCTAGGAACACATAGTGGAGGAGCCAAGAAGGAAAGGTGCTCAGCCAAATCTGATACTTAAAAAGATGGAAGAACTGTTGGGAAGCACAGAAGCTACAGGCTGTCTTGGCTGCAGTGACTATAAAGTGGTGGAGGGCAGATCCTAAAAGATGATAGGCAGCCAAAAATCAAGACCACAGCCTTGGAGTACACAAAAAGCCATTTCCATCTTTTTAGGGGGTCTGCTTGGAAGAATGCCATGGGATAAAATCCTGTGAAGAAGAAGGTTCCAGTAGGACTGGCTGATATGAAAGGATCACCTACTGCAGCACAAGAAAGGTCTGTCCAGACAAGTATGAAATCAAGCAGGATAATCTTCGAGGAGGCCTGCATGGATGTGCAATGAGCATATCACTCCTAACAGGAGCTGAATCTTGGAAGGTACGTGAACAGCAACAATAAAGGATTTTACAAGAAAACAAACTGCAAAAGAAAAACAAAGGAAAATATGGGTCTGCTGCTTAATGAATAATGGGAACTGGTGACAAATGACACAGAGAAGTAAGAGCCTTCCTAGGCTCAGTCTTTACTAATAAGACTGGCCTTTAGAAATCCAAGGCATCTAAGACCACAGAGAAAGTATGGAAAAAAGAATAATTACACTTTGTGGAGGAGAACTGACTTAGGGGAAGGTTAAGCATATTTGACATGCATAAATCCATGGGACCGGAAGGGATGCACCCAAAAGTTCTGAGGGAACTGTTACTGCAAGGCCACTCTTGATTCCCTTTGAAAGGTCATATGGTTGAGGGGTGTTCCTAGAAACAGGGAGAAAGCAAAGATCACTTCTATCTTCAAGAAGGATGAGTTGGAAATGTGGGAAACTCCAGAGCCTCACGTAAGTCTCTGGGAAGTTGTTGGGAGAAAATCTTCCTGAAACACATTTTCAAATACATGAAGGACAAGACGTTTATTGAGAGCAGTCAGCATGCATTTATAAGGGGAAAACACACTTGTCCAATCTGATGACTTTTACAATGAGGTAACAAGCTAGGCAGATAACATGAGGGGATCAGCTGATGTTGTTTACTTGACTCCAGTGCAGTCACTCTGTCTCTACCATCACAGACAAGCTGACAAAGTGAGGGTTGGAAAAGTAGACAATGACATGGATTGCAAATGGACTGAGCTGCTGGGTCCAAAAAGTTACTAGCAGTGGCTTGAAATCCAGTTGGAGGCAAGTCAGTACCTGTGTATCTCAAGGCTCAATACTGGGGCCAATACTGTTTAACCTTTTCACTGATGACCTGGGATACTGGGTCAGGGTACGCTCTCAGGAAGTTTGCAGACAACACAAAGCTGGGAGGAGTGACTGATAAATCATATGAGTGCACTGCTGTTCAGATGGACCTAAACAGGTTGGAAAAATAGGCAGAGAGAACTCTCATTAAGTTCAGCATGGGTAAATGCACAGTACTGCTCCTGGGGAGGAACAGCTGAAGCACCAGTACATTCTGGCAGCCGAGTAGCTGGAAAGCAGCTTTGCTGAGGAGGACATTTGCATTCTGGCAGATCAAGCTGACCACAGGTGAACAGTATGCTCTCAGAGTGAAAAAGGCCAATAGCATCCTCGGGTGCATTATGAAGAGCACTAGCAGCAGGTCAAAGGAGGTGATCCTTCCCTCTACTCAGCCCTGGGGAGGATGCACCTGAGTGCTTGGTCCTCAGGAGAAGAAAGGCATGGATATAACTGAACAGTGAGAAGTGCAGGACCCCAGAGATAATGGATGAAGTAACTAGAACATCTCTCACATGTAGAGAGGCTCAGAGATAGGACTTTTCCCTTTGAAAATAGAACACACCAGGGATCTTATGTATGTATGAGTACCTGATGAGAGAGAATGAAGATGAGGGGCCAGATTCTTCTCCATAGTCCAGCTGGCAGGACAAGAGGAAACAGGCACAAAATAAGACATGAAACATCACCTGGCCACAACAAAATGATTTTTTGCTCTGAAGGCGGTCAAGAACTTGAACAGGTTGCCCAGAAAGGTTGTGTAGTCTCCATCCATTGACTGAGCAACCGGCTCTACATGGCCCTGTTTTGAGGTCTTTTCCAGCCCAAATTATTCTGTGACTCCCTAATTTTGTCCAGTAGAGCCCTATATGTGAGGATCAGTGCCAGAGAGCTCACTGCCTTACCACACTGCACTCATAGCCTTTAAGGAGCACCTTCATACCAGAGCTGCTAGGGTGTGACTTAAACATGATCACTTTAGGAGTTGAGGAGGCCTGTTCCCATCAGCCAACCTGGATTTGTACTATACAGCTCCCATCTGGACTTGTACGGCTATAGGAGTACTTTGGATGGGTAACTTAGGTACCAGACCTGGACCACATGCTACTGATTACAGGTGTCTCGACAGGTTCACAAAGCAATTCCTTTCCCAAGAGCAAGAGAGGAATGGACACACACTTGCACTTCCATCCAACATCACAGCCTAGAGACTGGAAACAGATTCAGACATGCAGACAGCTTAGGTACATGCTCAACCAGGTACCTTGGTGAAGGCAGAATATGTCTGACACCGGACAGCTTGTTTTCTCATTGCTGGAAGAGCAAAAGCCAGTTATCACTGGAAACATTTGTAAATATCTATGTTGTAGTCTGGGGCCATAAATTTAGCAGGTGGCAGTTTACATTATTACAACATGTGACACACAATAAGATTGAAAAGGACTTTAGTTCAAAAATGTAATATTCCAAAAATCAAACTATTAAAAGAAATGGGGACTCTGAATTCTCTACAGGAATAGTGTTTGAATAAGACCTCTAAATCCCTTTGTGGCCTTCATAGCTATATATCCCCATGATGCTGAAAGGAGCTACAGTTCATTAGCGGTTGCTATCTCCAGTGAGCTTTTATGTGTTTAACTGCAGGATAAAGCAACAGTTGAAATAGCTTTCAAAAGTAGCTGTATTATTTTTCCATGATCTCTGCAGCTGCCTGACACAGAATGTTTTGTCAAAGCAGAAATCTAGTTTTGTTGTCCCACACATAAACAGGGTTTGGTGCACTACAGTAGTGCTGGTGTATGTCTGAGGATCCCACCTCTTCAAGAAATTTTCTATGACCTTTAGGACAGTTTTGGCTAAGCAGTCACTTAGCCAAAGTGCTAAGTAGCACTAACTGCAAGTGGTGGAAAGAACTGCTATGGGTTTTTTCATCTATTTTTTGTTTTGGCCTACATACTCTGAAATACTTCCAATGACAGAAATCATTAGTTTAATGCTCCGAGTTATGCCATAAAGAACCAGCCTGTCTTAGAAAGGTTTTATAAAAGATTCAGATTTTAGATTCAAAAATCTCACTGGAAGTCAATGATATTTAGAGCCTGACTCTGCTTCCCCTATATTTATGAAACCAAGCCTGATGATAAAAAATGCCAGAAATTGCACTACCAACAAAGCAGGATCCTGATACAATAAATATAGCTTTTTAAAATCAGTCCTATAAAAATACACATACAGAAAAGCCGGCTCAAAAAATTGAAGGAAGGTCCTGTTGTCACCAGGGGTCACTTTGAGAAATAAAAGATTTTTGCAGTTTATTTAAAGAGGAACTGTGAAGACATATTGTACGTGGAATGAAAAGAAGTTTTGCGTGCTTTAATAGCTGAGGCCTTATAATAGGAGACATGCTAGGGCAAGTTTGGGCAGATGATAGGAGAGAAGAACAAGGAAAACCTTCATTTTAGCTAAGGCTATATTCTCTGTGATAATTTTTGCATCTTGAATATATACATTGCTTGCTTTACTGTCAAACTTCGCAGCTCACACCCTAGCAGCTGAGTCTTTAGAAAGCTGTCCTCAGTGTCCTGTCCTATCTGTGGAGGCACAAGCTACACAAACCCAAAACTTTATCACAATGCTGGTGGCAAATGTCCACATGAGTGAATAATTCTATTTTCTTGAGTCAATGAACTTCAGTTGTGTTTGGGTCTTTTCCTTATTTTCTCTTTTTCTTCTGTTGGTTTCTCAGAAGACAATTATATTACTATATCTTTCCTTTCTTATTTTTTTTTCAATTTTCAGTTTCTTGACACCTTTTGCCATGCCTTAGAACACCAACAGATGTTTGCAATCTCTGTGGCAAAAATATATCTTGTTAGTTACTCAACCAGCACTAGGTAAAATACAACCTTAGTACTAAATAAGCATTGCTTTTTGCTCAAAAATTTTGGGTCTGGATGCAACTGCTACTGTGACATAAAATGTTTTCAACATATATCTGTTCAAAGACAATTTATCAACTGCTCTTTTCTTTGCCAGGAAAATTCATGGGCAAAAATTCTCAATGCAGCCCAAAACAGTATAAAAATTTGAAATGCATAAAACAGGGAGTCATCATGAAGATAAGACAGCAAAATTATCATTTGTGAGATTTTCATCAGAAATCTTCTACCAGAATCTTCCAAGCCAGAGAATAATTTGACACCTCTGAGACAATGTCTATCATGGGAATTGCTGGAAACTGGGAAATGGCATCTTTCCCTTTTCTTACATTCTTCTCCAAGGAACATCCCCTGACCCTTGTTCTGACCTTTACAGCCCTCCTTCAGCAGATTGTGTGTTTAAAAGCCAGGGATCTGGAATCAAATGTTCAAAGAAGTATAATCTTGTAGGTTCTGTGTAAACCAACAGCTAGGCAAAATCTTTCAGTTTGATTTTTCAGTTTTAATTCCCCTAGAAACTGCATAAAGCATTCTCCTAGAGGGCTAGAAATGCATGGGTTTGGGAGTCCTTCTAAAGCCTTTCAGATTTCATTCTCTTTACTCTAAATGCATATACAGACCTAGGAGTTTAAGAACAGATCAAAAGTACACTTGGCATCACTGACACTACCATATGTTTTGAACTGTTTCTGGATCCACAATCAAACTGCCGTGCAAGTCAAGAAAAATAATTTTTACTTAGAATGTCCTACCTGAACAGCCACTTACATACTCTGCAGACTTCTTTGAGTACCTGAGATTTGGCCTTCAATTTGACAAGTAAAATTGGAACATTTATCATGCCTTACAGGCGTCTTGAACAACTACACGTCCTTAAAAAAATCCAAACAAAACCAAGCCCTAAAAATCCAGAAGAAAGGCAGTCATGGTAGGCAACTAATTTTAAAGTATATAAATTCTAAACAGATGTATTTTTATAATGCCTAAATATTCATTGGCACTTTTGTAAAAGGTATGATGTCATCCAGCATGTGGTTTGGATAAGTTTCTGCTGCTGAGTGCTATAGCCAGCTTCAGGGACTTGTCTATTACAGGACTAAGTTTTTTCTATTAATTCTGGTTAGAGTCAATGCTTTATAACAAATAACAATCATTATTATTTCACTATGCTAATGTCAACAGAACACATTTATTGGTAAACTACAATGTTTCTCAGTTCACCTGAACATCAGCTTTTTAAAAGAAAAGATACCTCTTTCCATATGCATATCCAGATGAAAGGTTAGTCTATGAAAGATGCTGTTCATTGCTCTCCCTTTTCCCCTCCAACTATTACTTGACTTCGATTATTCCCTTCTTGATTATCTCTGATTCCTGCTGATTACTCAGCAATCATCCTTTTGTTTCTAAATGAGCCAAAGTGCCACTGATTCACATTATGAGAAGAAAATACAAGTTTCAAGCATATGAAATGGCACTGCCTTCCTGAAATTCCAAGACATGATTCACTGTGAGATGGAAAGAAATAAAAAGTCCCCAATGTCAGCACTGTCAGTAAAGCCTGTTTCACTCCATGATGTTGCTGAGATGCTCTGAGCATTTGTCATGTCTTTTGTAATATTTGAGTTTCCTGCAAATGTTATTTTCTGCTCAGTCATACAAAACAGCCACTGAACAGGTATCACACATAACGCCTATTCCAAGGATTCTAAGCATGACTCAGAGGATTTTCCAAGTGAAGCAGACTTCTGGAAAGGAAGACACATGAAACACAATAGAGATCTGTGTTTCTAGGAAATTCCTATATCCATTTGCACATGCAGGACCCAACTGCCATGATAAATCATCTGCTGGACAGCATCTTGGGCGAGTCTCCAAGGAAAAGGGAACAATTTAGGCCTTGGCTTTTGTGGTGTTTCTCCACTTGGAAACAATTATTTTAGGTTAAATGTGCAATCAAAAATGTGTAATGACTTGGGATTTCATATAAACAGTGTCAGGCATCAAAAATTATTTTTTATTTCCACAGCCAATAATATGCACATGTAGTTTTGTTGCACTGTAACTGAAGAATTTGTACTGTAAGGGTTGTTTATTCCTGTGACACAGAGCTTACAACTCAGCGCAAGAATGACTATCAGTCTGCAGAGCCTTTCTCTGGGGAGCCTGTCATTAATGTGAGTTACAGCGTAACGACAGTCACTGCTTAGGCACATGGAGCTCGCACTGAACATCACGGTAGGAGAAATAAAGTTTATTGCTTCAATACAGCTTGTGCAGACCTATCCACATAGCTTGCAGAAGGGAACAGAGAAGGCAAATATTTACACCATTCCTTTTATGCATCAGATCTGTTTGTCAAGCACTGGTCCTGTCACAGATACATCTGTAAGATTGGCCTTTATCTTTTGGCCTTGAATATCAAAAAGGCATATGCAGGATGCACGTTTTGTTTCCTGTTTCACTGCAAGCAGCTTCTGGAATGTGTTGGTTGATGGGTTTCAGTCAAAACTGCTCAGCTTACAGTCAGTTACAACGTTGAGAACGAAAGAGGAAAATTATTAAATTCCAGATTCTGTTGTATATCTGTACAATTCCAGTCAAATAGAAAATAGATTTTTGTGGGGATAACAGCTCTGCACAGAGGTAACAAGGGCAGATTGGAGATTGTAGATGATGTTCTACAGAGCTTAAAAACCAAGACCTATAAAGGTGTACACCTCCCATGAAGCCACAGAATGGTTGTTTAAGGAGCAAGCAAGCAAATCAAATATAAAGGCCTGCACCAGTGGACTGAGAAAACACAACTCACAATTATCAAGGACTCACCTTCAATTAACACTCACCACCTACAGACATATCTTGTATTGATCGTATTTATAGAAATGTTTGCATTGCAGCTCTGAAAAATCCAAGGCTTCTGCTTTGATTTTTCTGAGACACTGAAAAGGTGTACAAGAGCATTTTATGCTTTCTTGGGTAGACCCATAGAAACAGGGAGGAACAATCTGCCAAAGCTTCTACATTTTGTTTAGGTTTTCTGAAATCAGGCAGTCCCCCAGCACACATCAGGTTTCCATGGTAGAACCAGGGTACACAATTGCCCTATCTAAGCATGAAGTATAAGCTGGCCAATATTCATTTTTGTTGAGTTGCTCTAGTGTTTATTTTCTACCACTCAGTGTGGATCTGTGTATGTACTACATGTGGATGTATGTATGTATGTATGTACTTCAAAAACTTTCCTGCTATTTACTTTTTGAAGTTTCCATTAGCTAGGATACAGTAGAAAATATGTCTAGGGAGTATTACAGTACGACCAACTACTATGAACAATTCCATGTTCAAATCCCATTTTTGACAGGAAAACAAATATCTATTTGCTCATTACTGGAACATTAAATGAAGAAACATGTTCTACAGCAGTGTCACTAGTATTTGAGTACACAGTACCAGCTGTGAATCCTGTGTAGGGCTGATAGTTTGGCAGCTATGACAAAGGTACTAGTAAGCTCTTCTCCCATTGTGAACCAATGATGACTCGAACCTGCTTTCAAGAGTAATTCAGCTTTTCCTGAATGTTGCACATAAAACTTAAATCTGTTCATTTTAATGAATGGCTGAATTACTCCATCACACTCTTGTGGAACATATATGGCATGTCTTGGGCCTCCTTGCTAAGGACAACGAGACAGTGAAAAAGCAGGAGGTTTGCGTGTACTGTAGAAAAGTTTTCTAACAAAATGAACGTTGTCCTTAACAGTTCAAAGACTGACCATGGTGCAAGTCTGCTTTTTCTTCTCCTCTACCTCCTCAGCAACCTTATATGTTCATGCTCAGGGTTGCATACATTTATATTTCTCAAAAACAAAAAGGCAACTGTTGTCCTTCCAACTTAAAGTTATCTGTTAAGGTCCCAAGCCTTTCACAACCCTTAATAATCAATACACTAAAAGAAATACACATATATTTTTCAAGATCACATCATAGTCAAGATTTCAAGTTGTCTACCCCAAAGTACTGAGTAGCTAAGAAACAGAGTACTTAGAATCCTCTGTACGGACTACATTGTGGCCCACATACCACAAAAATTGTGAATACAACACAGAGCTAAAGGGAAGCCATTCTGAGTCTCTGAAATAAATTCCCTTCAGAATGACCCCCATCTTTTGGTATGGCCTTAACACATGCAAACACACTCATGAAGAAAATAAATATGTAAGATGCAGTCATGTAGACAAGGACTAATCATGCCATGTGCAGCACTACCAATGAGTGTTCAGCTGAAAACACTGACCAAATTAATATGATGAACAAGAACCTATCCTAGCAGAAACCATACCAAAAAGCTTTTCTCTGGAAATTATTTTTCATCCTGTAATCTCTTGCTGACTTTTTTATTTTTTCTATGAGCATGTGAAGCTCCTCAAGGCAGAGAACTTCGGCAGAACTAGGCACAGAAATGTACTAATACAGTTGTATTTTAATGGTAAACACACAAGTGATTTAATCACACTTATAATGTTTTAACAGTTTGGTGGTTTTCTCTGTGGCATTACCAGAATGAACAGTCTAGTTACAAATGTTTCAGGTTATCTGAGTGTATAATTCTTGGCTTTGTGTTTAAAGATAAAAGAATAATGAAATCCCTTAGATTTGAAAAGACCTTTAAGATCAAGTCGAATTGTAAACCTAACACTTCCAAACCCATCACTAAGACGTGCCAGAGTGACTACATGACATCTACATGTCATTTAAATATCTCCAGATGACTCAACCACTTTTCTGGGCAGCCTGTTCCAATGCTTTTCGTGGAGAAATTTTTCCCAATATTCAATCAAAACTCCTAGGACAACATGTGGCTATTTCCTCTTGTCCAGTCACTCTCTATCTGGGAGCAGAGGCTGATCCTTGCCTGGCTGCAATTTCCCATCAGGTGGCTGTAGAGAGCAATGCCCCTCTCAGACTCCTTTTCTCCAGAGTTATCACTCCCAGCTCCCTCAGCCCTCCACATAAGGCCTATGCTCCAGACTCTTCACCAGCCTTGTCGCCCTTCTCTGAAATCGCTCCAGCACCCCAATGTCCTTCTTGTAGGGAGGGGCCCAGACCAGGCACAGGATGCAAGGTGGGCCTCACCAGAGCCAAGCACAAGGAGAGGATCACTGCCCTGGTCCTGCTGTCCACACCTGTTTTGATTAAATGGCTCCCACGTGGCTTTTAGCTGCATAATGCTTTTTTTTATCCATGTATTTTCTATGTACATACTTGACTTTCTTAAAAAAATACCTATGAAAGACATGAGAACCTAATTTAAAAACAACGAATAAGCTTTCTCCCTCCTAAAGTTTCTGATTCTGCTCCATTTACATACTGTAAGTGCATTTAGAAGGCAAAAAAAATCTATTTGAAAGAGGACGGAGAAACTTAAAAATAGTATTGATGTTTCTGTCTGAAGCAAATATCCTCTCCTGGATTTAGGCCTTCCAAAAGTTCCCTAAAAGCCAGCTAAGTGGCACTCTAGCCATTCAACAGTAAAGTCAAATTGAGATTGTAGTTTAAACAAATTAGGACTAAATTATTTTATTTTTATGCCTCTATGACCACTCTTCATTGTGATGATTGTTACCATATATCTGGTGCAGCTGATGATGCCCTGTCCTAGATCTCTTCCCTTGTCCAGATTGTGCATAAAACAAGCCCCAAAGTAGCAGTGCTGTCCTCAGAAGAGTGACCTTAAGGATGAAAAAACATTTCTCAAAGTAGGAATTACCATGAATTGCCTATAATATTTCTGAGCTTAAACAACAATTTCAATTTGGCAAAAATAAATAAACAAAAAGTAGTCACTAAGAAAATTGATTCCTGTGAATCTTATTTTGTTTGTGTCCCAAACAATGAATCAGCGAAGTCATTATGGTATGTAAATTCTTCTCCTACACACATTCTGCCCTGCAGCCTGTGACACAAAGTCTTTTTTTATAAGTTTTCACACAAGAAGCTATTCTTCTTCTTCATCAGAGGAATGAATTCACACCCACTGCAGAATGCAGAGTACTCAGTTCACAAAAACTCACTTTCCAAGGTAAAGCATATTCAAGGTATCACATTTCCCACAATTTTTGAGCAGGGCACAAGCTCAACTCCAGAATGCCTACTTAAACATTGTAGACATTGGCTGTGCTGTGAAGGTGGGTAAAGAGAAGAGGTCATAAGTTCAGTTAGGGTAGAAGTTGTAGTCGTGGCATTGCTGATTCTCTGAGAGATTAATTAAAGTAAGGACAATGTGGTGGATAGCTGAATCCCTCAAGAACAGGGGAGATGGCAGCTATTGAACAGACCAACCCACTTCCCACATAGAACGCCACTTCTGGCAAGTGTTTGTGCTTCTTTCTTCCTCCAAAAACAGCATCAGACTGAGCAGAGATACTGAAACCTTTGCAGAACCAGTTACATCCCTCTGCTCTCTAGTTTTCCCTCCACCACCATTTATGTCACCACTTCGGTTGATTTCTTTTTTTCTTCCCTCAAGTTCGAGAAATGGAGAATGGAGGAAGCAAACCACGGAAACCTGCTTTTCAGTCTGTTAGCAAAAGTGATTTTTAGCCCTTAATGACTACCATAATACTGAAAATACATCACAAAAGGCATCTGACTCCCAGTACACATTCTCCAGGTGAGACAGCATTCTTTCATACCACCAGTGCCAAATCCTTCTCATGGAAAAGCAGGGAGTACACTAATAGACTTGCACTTACTTTCTACTGCACACATTTTCTTCTATCGTCAGAACTAGACTGAAGAATGGGCTGATTCATATGATCTGGCAGAGGACCTTTATGTACCTCAAATGGTACACTTACCAACAGACCAAAGGGATACACTGAGGAAGGCATGTGGAAAGGTTAACTATGATATGGCTTGGAGACTGTCTCCCAAGCTTCAGTCCTATTCTTGTATAAGGAGAATACCTAAACTAATCAAGGCATTTTAGATATCAGATACAAATAGGGAATCAAATTCCTCCAAGATAATCAGCCAGCAAGCAAGTAATACAGTGCTAAGAAGACCAGATAGCTTAGCTTCTAAACTGCATCACCCACCATCCAGATGGACTTAATTCAACTTCATCAATCTTTTGTGATGATGTTCCTGAAGCATGCTAGGTATGTGGGCTGGTTCATCTGCCAGCTTAGATTATTTAGAATCACCTGTAAGATCCTGAACCACAGGGACAGAAAAAACATGCGAGGAGGAGGAAGCTCAGACGTGTAATACAGTAGTAAAATATCTACCCGATATTTTCCAAGCACATATATTTCAAGACACCAAACTCTCTAAGAGGATAGCTGTGCTGGTGCTGTAGCATTCATATAAGCATGGAACTTATAAAGTTTAATGACTGGATAAAAGCTGTAGCCATAAAACAGTCTGTGTCTTGCAGAATTTTCTTCATTTCATTGACACAAAGATTAATTCAAAGCTCTTGGCAGGCACATCCATGTTGAAGGAGTGATTAAGAAAGGGCAGCAACAGGGGCGAGCAGATAAGCTTTACAAAATAAGATACTTGTATAGACCAAATTCACCAATAGTGTGACTACTGACAAAGATCAAGCAGAGAGGATTGTTTGGATTTTACATTAGTCTTCAGGTGGTAGACTACAGCTGTATGCATCCAGCACTGAATTACCAGTTCACAGCCACTAATCTTACCCCTCACTTTGGTCATTGGCAAAGCTTTGTCTTTAAAAGAAGGAAACATACCAGCTACAGAGATTGTGTATTTTTTATTGCGTGTGGGTGAAATGAAACAAAGGCAGCTCCTAGACAGTGCAATTGCAACAGCTGCCAAAAAATAAAGAATAAATATATGCAGGAAATGCCAGCAGACACCACTTTGCGCACACTATGGACACTTCCTCATACTTCAGAAGAGGAATAAGACAGATATAACTGTAAGAAAAGGTCAGTGATGTCAAACATGCTCCCCACATTTCTACAAGCTGTATTGTGAAAAGATCTTTGCTCAGAAAAAGTAGCTGAGCATAGTCTCTTCACATCCACCAGTCATCTGTTCTCCTGCTGCTTCAGAGGACTGCCTCAAGCAGTGATCACTATTACTGGATAGAGATCCAGAAAAATTCTACTACAATATTGGTAGGAAACCATAGAAAAAATTGAATCATGTTCACAAGGGCCCTCCAGAATCTTGGTCTGCTTTTTTAGGTGCACTATGGTGACATACTGGGCTCCTTTCTTTGGATGCAGCATCACACGCATGCTCTGTGCAAAAAGTGAAGCTGCTAGCTACCAAAATTTACTAGTCAAACATGGAACGGCCGAAGTATTGATAAAGATACATTAATTTTTCAGCTGAAGTCCTAGGCTTTAAATATGTTTGTTGGGGGTTGAGTGTGTTTCTATTACTGTGTCAATTTAAAGAAATTTTCCCATTATCATGCCAATGGAGCTGGCCAGGTTACACCCAGGACCTTTGATGACTCTGGACAAAGGGTGTAGGTGGGAGCTGGGCTGGCGGAGGGGCTCTCTGTTTCCGGAGGGACTCGTGTTTCTGGGGAGCTCGGAGGAGGACGCCCCGTCTGCAGCCACGCGGCCGAACGCAGGAGAGCCAAACCCTCTGCATCACCTGCCCTGCATCCGCCCTGCTGCAGCCTCTGCCTCTGCGGACACAGCTGATCACCCGGACACAGCAGTGAGCGAGGAGCTGCCGCTCCAGCCGCTCCCACCCGAGACCGGCGTGGCCGCTGCCGCCCCTCCCGCCCGCGCTGCCGCCTCTCTGCGGCCGTCAGGCTTTGTGCCGCCTGGAGCACCGGGACCGAGGGCAGAGAGAGTGTGCCCACAGCTAAAGAAAGGACTGGAACTGAGTTATCTGTTCTGTGCTGTTGGTAGTTTTAACAACTGCTGTTGTTTCTGTTTGTGAGGTTAGATATATTAGTAAAGGAGCTGTTATTCCTGCCCCCTTATCTCTGCCTCAGAGTCTTGGATTCAAACATTTATAATACTTGGGGGCGGGGGGACGGGACTGGACTGGATTAAGGTCTCTACTTCAAAGGAAAACTTCTGCCTTTATTGGCCTTTATTGTCCTTCAAACCAGCACAATGTTCTACACAGTTTTTTAAAATTTTGATCAGCCACAATTAGGCTATTTGATGAAATTAATAACTTTTTAAATCCTCCTATACAAAAACTTTCATAGCTTAAAAGTGATGTTGTACTTCCTTTAAATGTCAAACTGTTTTTTCTGCTTAATCAGATTTTAATCAATTTAGGTCTTTTAGTTCCTTAGGCAGCCTGGCAGTGCTGAAATTGGAATTAAGAATCACAGAGTAATTAAGGCTAGCACTGATTTTGGGAACCCTGCATCCCATCAGATCAGACTGCTCAGGGCTTTATTCTCCCTGGTCTTGAAAACACTGAAGGATGGACATGGCACAACCTGTGTTCTCTCTCAACTATTTATTTGCTTCATTAGAAAAAAAAAATCATTATGTCAAGCCAGAAAAGAAGTCCAATTTCTGTTAATTTTAGCAACATTTTCTATTGTTTGACCATCTTCTCATTTCAATTTGTGGACCTGATGAAGTAATCATGTGATGATGTTATTTGGCCTGTGTTATGCTAGAGTTCAGATTAGAATAAGTGACATAATGCCCTGTGGCTTGAATTTCTCATCTCTTTCCCAGTGACTCTTACAACAGAAAACCCCTCAGCATTTCATTCACTGAAAATCCAAAGAAGACATAATTACTTTCATTTTAGGGCTGCAATGAGTACAGGAAAGAACATAAATTAAATGAATTCATAATGTTTGGGAATCATGATTTAAAGGGAGCACAGAAGAAGAGAGCTGCTTTCTTTCTTAGGTCCTTTTTTGACATTGCCAAAACTCATATGCTGAAAGCTGATAATCACAGCTCAACAAAAAGTGCATCTGTTCCAAGGATCTACATCTTTCCATTCCAAATTATTTTTTCAGACTGTTTACTAAAAGCTGAGAAATATATTCCTTGAAAAATATTAAACAGTGAGACTAGGTATTAGTCCCTACGGAGCAGTTAGTAGTTACTGAAGAATTTAAAGCTAAATAAACCACAAGCACATTAGAAAAAATTCATATTGGGGATGGATAGCTTCACTGTAGTGAATCTTCTGTTCTATCAGTGCATTCTCACCCACTAAGAACTGAGACAGATCTCTATGTGGTTACGTACAGAGATGGTTTCCAGAGCTGTCAGCTTCTTAACTGACTTAAAGAGACAAAGAAATGAATAATAATGGAAATAATATCAAGAACATAATAATGTCTGCAATCCTTTACAGACTGTGAGGCCATTTTACAAAAACAGTCTTTCAAGTTTTGCTATACAAAGAAGTGGTCTTGACATTCAGCAACTTCTTTTATCACTGGACACAATTCTTGACAGATCTGTTTCCATACAATGAGCTTTCTGTAAGTGTGAGAATGGCTAAGGGAAGAGGCTCTTTACCAGAAAATGAATAAACCAGGACAGGGGAAAGCAGAGAGGAAATACCAAACCACAGATTGATGGTAAGAGGCCAGAGACCACTGCGCCAGTAAAAACACTGACAAGGTTAAATACATCATTTATAACAATTTATAACTCAATGGCATTTGTGGGTTTTTTGTGGTTTTTTTTGGTTTTGTTTTTGTTTTTAAACCACAGAGGAACACCACCACCACAAAATGAAGCTCCCACCAAAAATGAAGATCCCACCAAACCTGGCTATCCTTACTCTGAAATTATTTCCCTTGAAACTAGTTCCTCAGTGATAACTGCACTTAATCACACAATCACAGCTCTTGAAATCCCTCTTTAGATAGTTTGCATGAGATATGGCAAATGAGAGAGGAAAAGTTTAATAGGATTAAGCTGAGAAAAGTGCATTCAGGGTTTCTGTGAACAGCTCTTACTAACACAATCTCATCATCAAACTTATTTGCTAATGGAAAAGTCATCCCAAATACCATCCACTGCACACGTATTTTTCTTCTCCAGAACTATTATCTTTAGACTAGAAAGATTCAAAGCAATGAAGCTACTTCTAAGTTACAGCCACTCAACGTTTTAAAACTGTTGTCCTGTTAGCAAGGTTGTACATAAGCCTGTTTTCTAAGTATATAATCTTTCAATATTTATTTCAGCTGCTTTGGAGAACAAACAATTGTCATATTATGAATGGAAATAGAGATTGTAATTAGTATATAATACTATGCCTATGGTACACCTAACCAAAGGCTGCTGCAGAACAGGTAGGAACAAACAGTAACTAACACAGCAACAAAGGTTCCCTATCTGATCACTTAAGAAATGCAGAACAGGTAACAATACATCTGCTCAGTGACTGCATTTCATTCAAAGCTTTATAAGAGTGCTCCATAGGTTGACAGGTAGTATCACACACAAATATGGGACTGATGTGAAAATCAATCAAAAAGATCCTTTTGAAAGGCAGCTTACCCCAGGAACAGATCCAAACTTCCCTCCGACTGTTTTGAGTCCCTAAGTAGGGACTTGCTCACATAAGAGACACCCAGAACACCAAATTCAACACAGCATATGTCTGCCCCTGAAATGAAAGATCTAAAGCTTCCCAAACAATTTTATCAGCAGTTTCATATGAAAAGTGGCAAATCAAAAAGGTAACGAGAAGTATGCAGGGGGCCAGCATGGTATCTGCAACAAAGGCTGAAGAGGAGGCAAGAAAGGAATAGGGTACAAGTGCTGCTCTAATATTGCTCTGAAGGTGTCTGTAGAATCTCTTTACGGGACTGTCCAGTTATCTCAGTCTGTAATATGAATATGGCACAGTCCAATAGTCAATTCAGGCTGGGGCAAAGATTTTCATGAAATTGAGCTTTCCTGTTTGGACTTTTATCAGAGTCCAGCATCATTTTAGAGATGAGAAGTCTTTCCCCTTCTTCAGTTTCTTCATGTTCAATTTAATTGACAACAGCAGAAGCTGCTGGGAAGAGAAGTAGACTGAGAATATTTACTGATTTCATTCTTAGCTTAACCGTTTCATTCTTAGGTAAACCATCAGGATAAAAGTTCCTTCAGAACTATCTTATTACAAATATAATGGGGGTGCATCTAGGGCAGAATGCTTGTGTGTTAGAGATTATTAGTTGGTTCAGTAAAACTCATCAGCACAAGAGTGTGCTACCTGCTCCCCATATCTGCTGACAGACAACACCTTCCACATATGCAAACCACAAGTAAACAGAACAATATTGGAATACTCCAAAGTAGAAACTTGGTATAACAAAAGCCTGTAAAAATACCAGTGGAAGCAAAATCACCTATTTCTCTGCACCTTCAGCCAATCTTCAACTCCGAAAACTATTTACCCTGAAGAAACAAAAAGCAACCAATGCTTGAGGAGTCAAATCAATTTTTCACTACACACACACACAAAATATATGATACTACTTCCTCTGATATCCTCCTTCTTCTGGCTGTGTTGTCAATGTCCAGATTAAAAATGTAGTTAACGCATCCTTTCTACCTGTTAGAGTGGGACAGAAAAGTGATAGAAACTATGAAACAAACCACAGGTTTGTCCAGATAAATAGCCACCAAGTCCAAAATAAGGTATTTCAAACGTCTGGAAACACTCATAGACACAGTCTCCTGATGCATCATCTACCAATTACTCACAGGCCCTAGTTGCCTATGAACTCCAAAATATTGGGTTGAGGTAATCTAAACATATGGCATTCTTCTTGTTTGTTACTCATCTGGGCCAACTAATATACAACTTACATTTCTTACAGCAAGCTCACAGCTTTTCCATTTGAAAGCAGTAAATCAGGACCCATTAATTAAAACTGCCAAAAATCATGCAAGTACATGACATTTTTAAGGTATAACTTCTTTTGTTGTTGTTGTTGCATGCAGCCACAGCTAAAAATTTATGTTGTCTACAATTCACAATGCACTCTTTCAATTCCAGCAAGGATAATTCAGCCTACTTGTGCCACTCTTCGGAGAGAATATTATAAAAGGAAATTCGTGAAGCTGTTAAAGGCTCTCTCATCTAGGCTGTCTGCTTAAATAATAGCAATGCTTATTAGCTATATGTAATAATACTGAAAACAATACTTTGGTGAATAATTCACTTCACAACTTGTGAGTTTTGGATGAGAAATCAAGAGAGGGTGGGAGGGCTAAGTTCACTGCATTCCTGACTCTCCACTGTTTTGTACATAGATGTACACACTAGGAAAGCACTCTGACTAGTTTTGCTTTCCATCCATTCTGTATCTGTCTAAGTAGCCGGACAAAGTGCAAAGTCATGCAAATCTGATTCTCTTTCAAGAAGGTATTAATGCAATGTTGATCACCCTCAGTGATTAACCTGAGAGGCTCATCAGGGACAAACATTTAAGACTAATGAACACTATCATACCTAGCAACCACAGTTAACATTTCATACACTGCATACTATTTCTGATCCCTCCTCCTCCCCACCTGCCGTTCAACAGCTTTAATGTTCCTAAATATGTGGGAAGAGAACATGCTTAGTACAAGAATGAAAAGCAATTTACGCTTTAGGACTTCTTCCTTACACTTACCTACACTTGTAGGAAATATATCTTCATTGTTGATTTGCACCTCGATCCAGTCCATGAGAAGATTCATATATTGGGGCGCTGGCAATGCTGTGGGCTTCTTGTACTTCAAGTCATCCTGCCACCGGTACTCATACTTGGGGCCTCCAGACATCACCGGGCACGTCCTCTCCGTGCAGAACTCACAGATAGTTCCGTAAATGAGGTTGATCCTATTGAAGAAGTCAACAACATGAACAGCCACCCAGTCGTTCTGATCTTCTCCACTGGGCAGCTGCACAGCTGCTTTCAAGTCCACGCCTGAGTTGAGAGATGCTTGTGCTCGTTTGTGAAGTTCAAACCTCTGGGTTCCAGGTTCAAACTTGCGTTTTGGGCGGAAAGTCTTATCTTTATTAAAGACTTGCTTCAGTGCTATGGACATGTCTGCTAATCTTCTGCAGTGCAGCAGCTGGCAGGAAAGCACGTCTGAGATTTAATATAAGTATCTGAAAACAGCTGCTCTCTATCAGAAGCTTTCCAGGCCCTGCTCTTTTTCCCAGAGAAGCTTGTATCAACTTCAGAGCAATTTATTAGCTCTTCCTCTTGAAAGCCTCCCTGAAAGGCTTCAGTCCCCTAAGGAAATAAAAACAGTACACATCAATGGCAAGCTCAAGTCTGGTTCTGTCAGTTTGCTACTGTTTTACCAGAATTTTCTAGCAATTATTAGCCTTAAAAAGTGCCCAACCCCTAACTTAAAGATTTAATTTTTTTTTAAAATGCCTCATTTTTTTAAGTATTAAGGAATTAGCTTCTCTGTTCTTTTTAAATATAAATAGAGGCTCCTAAATTATAAAGATAGGAATTAAATAAATCTTGTATGATCTTCAAATTTTAAAACCAACTTTTTCACTTTGCTACATTTTTACGGTCACTGTATAACATTCAAAATGTTCATATAAGTTCAGTAGAAAAAATACTATGTGACAATTTCGAATTTTTGTCTAAGTGCTCCTAGAGCTGCCAATGAGGCCTCTAAGCTTTTGCCATAGATTCAGTGCTCATCTCTGTGGGAAAAAGAAATCAGCAAGTAGAAATTATCCATATTTGTTATTTGTTTTAAATTAATGGGGTGTTTGCTTTTGCAAACCAAACAGAACCTAGTAAGAAGGATAAAGACAGTATTGCACAGAAATAATTCCTGTTTCCCACAAAACTGTATGGAGATTGTTACTTTTATTGATCCACCTTTATAAATTCAGTAGTGAACTTAGATTTATATTAGATTGTGTAGAACTATTAATTGTGAAGCAGCCACTTTTTATAGCTATACTCATTTTCTGTACAGGGGAATTCTTGGCATTGCTCTTTTGAAAGCAAGACTATGGACTTAGTGTTGTTCCATCTAACCTAAGCTGGCAATGGAATGGTTTCAACAGAGATCTTGACTGAACAAATAAATTACAGCATTACAGTTTTTTGCTCTTATATATATACATGAAAAAGATTGTATTATCACTAAATGTATACACTTAAGAGTGACAGGATAGATAGATGCTATTTCAATTAGACTTTGTACTGAAGATTTTATTAGTAAATTAATGAACAAACATTTCATTCTGTGCAATACATAAATAACACCATATGTGTTAACCTGCACAGCAATACAAAAATCCTCCCCTACCAGTGGTCAATTCTTACGGGATTATCTGTGTTCCACTGTTTTCCTTAAGAGAAATCATGTCCATGAAAATTTTACTAGGCAGTGTGTGTCTAGCACTAAATTCTTCTGAAGACAGTTGCCTACAGCTTTGTTGAGGGGCAAAAACAAAGAGAAGAAGGTGTTGCTTTCTTCTTAATAACCACAAGAAAGCAACACCAACGTTAGCAAAGTGAAATCTGGTGTTCTAGACTCTGTGTCCACATAATAGGATGTAAGCACCATAAAAAATTCTCGTCCAAATATGTGAAAGACTAGCATGCAGGCTTATTTGCTGGCAAGCAGCAGTCACACAGAATCAGCAAAGAAGTGCTTGCTTTAACTTTTCCTGATGGCATGGTGGAGGGATATTCCAATGATGACCTTATAAAGCATCTTTTTTTTCCATATCTGCAAAATTCAAGAAGTTTTGCAATGAACTCCAGGGAGATCACTGTCATATCTGACACGCCTCTTAAGTAATATTCAAAGACTGAGATCCTGAATATTCCAGTCCAGAAATTCTTTCCCTGACAAAGAGACAGGGAAAGAAGACTTTAAGTAGCCTTGAAACAGTTAAGTGCCATTGGCAGGAAACAGCCAACTTTGCCCTACAATTTGTTGCTACTAAGACCCAAAACTTACAGCTCTCAGATACTCTGTGGCAGCCATCTGTTTATTTAAAAGTCCTTAAAAATATAGGTGAGTACTGCTGCACAAACTGAGCCTGTGACTGACACACTTGGAGATGGCATGGAGCCAATGTCCCAGTTTGCAATAATAAGCAGGTTAAGTCCAGAATTTTATAGCTCAGGTAATTACTTTCTTCCCCACATTAATACACCTGGTACTCTTATGTGGTTTGACTCCCTTCATCATCTGCAAATATTCACCAAAGCATGCAAGGAGTTTTATTTAAAATAACAAGCTGAGCACCAAATAAAACTCATCTTCAAAAGAGACATTTGAAGCACAGTACTCACAGCAATTAAAGCTCCTTCAAGAAAAAAAGAACACACTGTATTTCATAAGCTGTTTTCTACTAAATACGCAAACAAAATTAATCACATTAAATAATGTTTCCCACTCCTCTCCAGGAAATCTTCATAAAAATCAATTAATTCAGAGAAAATTCAACCAAAATATTCAGCAAACAACTCATTAGCTCAAGTCTTATGTTAGTGATGAAGATCTCTGTTGAAGCACACACACATTCTAATCAAATTCACCTCAAACACTCATCCAAAAGATTACTCTACTGCGCAGCCAGATGAAACTGTTCTTTAACTCACCAGGGCAGAATCAGAACAAGCAAGAATTTCCTATACGTTTTGTCTGGAGAATCTTCTGTTCAGTGTCCTGCAATAAATGCCAAGGCTTTTTTCATCTTTCTGCAACTTTACAAAATACAAAAATACAAAGCTGGCTTGTATCTCTCTGCTTAACTTCTCTTAAAAGATACAGCTCTGCTAAGAGCTGATTTTTTTCCTTTTTTCTCTATTTGGAAATGTGGCTGAAGGCTGCGCAATGCTAGAGGATGAACAGACTTGCTTTCTCATGTATTCTCACATGCAGAATGCAGAACAGAAAAGTGTAAGACCTGACCTTCACAAAAATACTGCAATGAATCAGCCCTATGAAGCAGGCTCTTGGTGGTATTTGCTATCTAATTAACTATTGTCTTTACTCAAAAGCTAACAGAAATTAACAAAGAAATAGGAATTTAGGCTTTTCTAAACATTTACAAACGACATCACCACTACTTCCTTGGAATAAAGAAGCTTTCCCCTTAGTCACAAGAGACAAAGGAGCAGGCTCACCTTATTTTCAGCAGAGATCAAACACAGACGTTTTAGGGTTGGATCTAGGGCTGGGGCTGGGGCTAATGGGAGAACTCTAGCCAACGTTGTTAGGCTCTAAGAGAATCTTTTCTGCTTAGGCAATAAAGTGGCAGGTGTTAATGACAGGATGGGCCACTCCTTCGCTTAGGCCTGAATCACTAATCCGTTGCAGGAACTCAATTGCTTTTAGACTTCCAACACTTCTTGTACTGTGTTTGAATCAACAGTCATGACAAAAGGTTTTTCATTTCATCCCAAATCACATACTGTCAATTAAAACGTTGTATGGGAAAACTTATAAATCAAAGCTTTTGCTTCCAAATTGCATAACATTAGCAAGATGAAAACTCATCAAATAGTTTCAACAGCAAATAATAAACAAAATCTCACCATTTAAAAAGCACTAAGAATGTAACTTGCCTTGCCAGTCATCACAATCACTTCTATCACAGTTTTCACCTTACAAAAATGAAAAATGCTTCAAATTTCATTATCTCAGTTGGTCTTGGAAGAATTGCTTCAAAGCTGAAACACAGTGAAAAATGTGGTATAGGTCAGACTGAATCACAACTCCTTGAAACCTGTGGCACAGTAGCACCCATCCTCACTCCACATAAAACTAAATTTGCCTCTTGATAAGAGATACTTCACAGTTTACTGTTATAGTAATTCCAGCAGAACTGCTCCTGTATATACTTGCATCAAAAGTGATAGAAACTGCCTTCGACTCTTTTATGATGGGTTCTAACTACACAAAGGCATAAAGAATATCACTCATGGTATTTGGCTTAATAGTATACTGGGACAGTGTCCTGCATGTCCCTCTGAACTAAACGACTGTCCCACTCAGAGAGGTAATTCCTCCCAATGATTCAGTTTCTCCTTGTTTCTTTCAGAGCAATGTATTTCTGTGACAGTCGCCAACATCTCTTCCTGATGGATATTTCACAGCATGTATAATGCAGCTGGGTGAATTCCCTTGCTGGCAGAGCCATGCCTGAGAATGGTAACAGATGTGGAAATGATCTCAAGACAACCAGATTTTGTAAGCTTCACCCATGGCATCAGCACCACAATGACCAATATTGTCCTCCAGTTCGTGCACAGAGACAGAAACTTGGCCTAAAATCAGGTATACCAACATCTGGGAATAATAAGCCAGTCATAACCATGCAGACACCATTAAAAACCACCCACAACAAACAACACATCATGACCAGCGTCACATCAGAGTCACTGAGTTAAAAGCATACTATATCATTTCACAGAGTATTTTCTATTAAATCACAGGTAACAAGAATGTTAAATGGCACACTGTTTATAGACACATACCTTTCATCATTATATTCTAGGGAGAGCTACGCAAGCTTTAGAGGTCTGCTGGGAAGGTAGCTGATATAAATCCTGTTTTATTAAACCATATAATGAGGAAACGACTTCTCTAACAAAAATCACACAGAGATGTCTATCCAGCGATAGACAATACGAAAACCAACTCTGCATCAGCTGACTTCCACATTTTTATATTTTTCTTTTTAAAATCTTAGTCTCCATTCCTCATTCTTTCAGGAATGATACTGGTTGAGTGGCAATTTCCTTTTCTCTAAAGCTGCTGGGATTACTTTCTGCTAGTAAATGCAATAACAACACTGCAGACTCAACACACACAGGTGAATTAGAAAGAAGCCTTCTCACCATCAGAAGCATTTCTGACATATAACAATATCCATTTATTTGACAATCAATAACTACCCTTTGCTTTGTCTGGGCATGGGAAAAAAAAAGAAAAAGAGCATGTAATTTTGCAAGACTAACAAGAAAACACAGTTGTAAACAATCACAGGAATCAGCACAGTGTTTCCATAACCAAAGTGTTAAAGGCCAATGGAGGAAATATAAATAATCTTTGATACTTTTCTAAGGTAAAAGACTGGAAAGAGAAAGCAAGATACAATGGATAGCTGCCTATAAAACTGTGTGCTTTAAAAATGAATGCAGCTATGCAATATGAGATAAACAGTGGCTAAATTGGATCAGCCTGAAATAAATTATGATTTATGATTCTGCAAAAATACTGAGGTTTTCATAAGGATAAAATTGAAAAATGGTAATTGGCTAAAGAATATGAGTAAGTAGGAATGGCTTGTGCTTTGTTCAGGGTACAATACATGACATTCGTAGTGATTTTTAGATTAATGCCCTTAAACATAGCATCATATTTTCCATGAGATGAATTTAGGTAGAACTATTGCATTTATGTATCCAAATACTTTATTTACAAATATTTAATTCCAATTCTTTCAACAAAGTTTGTTTCTATACAGATGAAGAAGTCTTTCTTTCCTTTTAGGAAAATTGGTTATACAAAACAATTAGAAGTTGACTTAAATAGCAGTCATTTCTATGATGAAGTGCATCAGCTGTTCAACAGCAGCAGAATCAGGTATGAGTGTCAGATCTTAGACAATAAGTGCTGTTTAATAATGCAGATGAAGCATGTTTTTTCTTGATAGGGATAAATGTTTACGCTTTAACAGAGGACTGGCCACTCAACTAGTATCATTCTAGTGCCTTTTACAAGTTCTAAATCCAATTATACCTTATCTGCAGTTCTGCAAATGTACACTGATCACCACGAAGGTACTGAAAGTACCCTGACACTTATTCACTACAAGATTATATTGGTTACAGGATCCATGGCATTCTAGTTAGGAATGTGGACTTCTTGTAGCATATAATTTAAGATAAACTGAAATAAGTATCTCTCAGAACTACAGTAAAGAAACTACAAAAAACACATGACTTAGATGACAGTGAAATTCAGCTTATGCTCCCCTGTTATCTAGGAATATGAGGTCTTGACCCATTACAGACTAACAGTCATGCAGGAGCATGTATGGCTACATCATTTTTCCAAAAACTCAGTCCTGCTTCCTCTTCTTTCATGTTCCTTCCTTCTTGACATCTCCCCTATGATACTTGGCCCTAGCATCTATACAACCCTTTGCAGGGAGCTGTATGAGACTCACAAGTAAACTGTAATAATTTTAAAAACATGGTTTTTTAATCACAATCGGCTTCTTTGATCTCGTTTGGTCACACAGAACAGGGAAAGGACAACGTAAGAAAGGTGGAAGGCAGAGGATGAGACAGATTGAACTAAAACCCCATGGGAGTGGTTATTTAGCCACGGCCACCCAAGTGAATTACAGTGTTTGCCATGACAATTTCATACCTCCCAAATTTCAAGCAGATTGGGAACTCCCTTATCTCAGGCAACTACAGACAGAGTGACCGATCACAGCAAAACATATAGTTCAGACATTCCCTTTGAATACTGCAATAAAAAGTATTGCACACAGGTTTTTCCAGCTCTCTCTCTGGTTCACAGGCTCTTTTACTGGTCTGAGCTGTTGGTAGCACACGTGCAAGCACAGAGAATCCTGTGCCACTAATCCTGAATCACTAAACCACATTCTCTAAGTACACAACCAGCCTCTGCTTTCAGTTATCAAGCCCCTGTTACCTGCTACATCCTTCCACTACCAATAAAGTAAAGCCTTTACAGCTGCACGTGGCTTGTTTCACCAACTGCTGTTACAATTACTGCTTTGTACACAGCTGACCATACTGTTGGACTGAGTGGGTCAGCTTACTAACTGCAGTGTGAAGACCAATAGAACCAGCTCACTAACTCTGCTTCTGCCAAAATCTCTTGGTGTCTGTGGACAGAGACTTCACGACCACTGTGGATGGAATGGCTTTTTTTATAGGCATGTTGCACCATTTGCTGCAACAGAGAACAGTTATCCTTCATTCCTTAAAAATCAGTATACTAAGATCAGGTGGAAGGAGTAAGAGTCCTTAACAGCCTTGAAGAAGAGGACACAAATTAAATTACATTTTGATTCTCTGTTATAAAATAATGTTTGTTTCCCCCAGCTTGCTTAATTTCTGATTCCAAGCCACTCCTGAGGATGAAATGTTGACTAAGCTGTGTCCAGTGGGAGCTGTGCTAATTAATTCAGAAAACAGAGCTAAAATTTTACTGTTACACTCTGAAAATTCCCCTTTACAAAACAATAAGATATCCTTATCAAACTGTGGTTGAACTTCAAAAATCTCTCTGTTCTGTTCTGTTCAGCTTCAATCCTAAATCTACATTCTGGCTTTTTAAAGTATTAGCACAACTGAGTAAACTCTGAAAGAGTTTAAGTCCTACCCTCTCCAACACTATCAGATCATCCACAATTCCCATATGAAAGCCTAAAACCAAGTCCACTCAATTCCATTGAAAAAATGCTAGTCAGTTGATAAGACCTATAGGGAACAGAAAAATATTCACACACAAAAATGTTATTTGGGACCTCATGTCAGGGCCTTTCTGTACAAGGCCTATCTGCTAGAAGCCAGTAGCTTACATGCCCTAGAACTTCAGAGCCCTAGTCTGCATGCCCTGGCCAAACTCAAGTTTTATTTTTGGTCTAAATCTTAGCCTTAGGAAACCATGTATGTGTTCTGCTTTAAGAAAAATGTCTAAATCATATGTTCCATCTCAGTGACATTTCAATTAAAGCCACTCATTTTCTTGTCTAAGGAAAGCATGCAAAAACCCAGAGATACAATGGCAGAGTCAAGTTACAAACACTGTGCTGGCAGAGACAAATAGCTAAGGCTCCATGGTGAAAACAGCACTTCCCACAAGCAAAGACACTAGAAACAAGATGTAAAAAGTTCAGCTGATGTCCATTCAGACGCATTAGCCTTAGTCTGGCTTCTCCTACCAAAGTGCAGGTTAATGCGGCAGGATAGACAGCAGAGACACATTGTTGGTGACACAGTCCTAAGATATTCATACCAGAGGCATTTTCCAAAGCAAAGATCTGCAAGGAGGCTAGGGCATCCTTAGTTGGAGCACTGCACCTTTTCTTAACAAAAACTGATAAATATGAACATGAACATGATGATTTTCAGTTACAAAAAAATTGCCTTAACTCCATGTTGCTAAGAAACAAAACTCATCTAAAATCATGTGGGAGTCAGTGCAGCCCTTCAAATAAACTGCAAATAACTCAAAAATTATAGTTTTTGTTGTGAACATCTTCCAATTATTTATACCATAAATCTGTAATCTTGTCCTGAAATGGACCTCCAGCAGCTATAGGACCTAATCCATTAACTTTAAAACACAGCTCTGCATGATTATCAGAAAAGCTTAGCATATGAAATAACTGCAGAAGTCTACTTTCCATGGTTTGGATCAAAGCACTCAATATGGCAATACAGAGTGGCAGAAACTACAGCTGATTATCACAAATCACTTGAGCAGGAAGGGACCCATCAGGACCATCAAGTGCCATTCCTCGCCCTTCACAGGACATCCCCAAGAGTCACAGCACGACCCTGAAAGTACTATCTAAATACTTCTTGAGGTCTGTCAGGCCTGGTGCTGTGACCCCTTTCCTGGGGAGTCTGTTCCAGTGCACAAACACCTTCTGGGTGAAGAACCTTCTGATATCCAATCCAGACCTCCCTTGACATAATTCAGGCCATTCCCTTGGGTCCTATCCCTGTCACCACAGAGCAGGGATCAGTGCCTGCCCCTCCTGCTCCCCTCTCAAGGAATCTGTAACTGCAGTGAGGTCTCCCCTCAGTCTCCTCCAAACTGAACAGACCAAGTGACCTCACTGTTCCTCACATGGCTTCCCCTCAAGGTCCTTCACCATCCTCATTGTCTTCTTTTGGACACTCTCTAACAGCTCAATGTCTTTTCTGTGCTGTGCAACCCAGACCTGTCCCCAGCACTCTAAGTGAGGCTGCCCCAGTGCAGAGCAGAGCAGGACAATCCCTTCTCTCGCCCAGTTGACGATGCTCTCTGCCGGCTGCATCCCAGGATAGATATTTTCAAACTTACATCAAGGAGACAAAGGCAAGGTATTTGTACAAGTGTCTTTTGAATAAGATTTTTATAGGTCAAGGGCATGGTGTAGTCATAACCTGCAATTTGGTAAGTGATACGATGCTTCAGCAGCATGCAGCCACATGGCATAGCCTCTGCAAGTGGTGGTGGGTCATAATTGTCTAGTTGTAGGATTTGTGCTTTCAAAATTCAAAGAAATAAATCATCCACAGTTGATTTCTATATTGGTCTTAACTTGCAGGATTGAACTGACTTGATGGCTGAAGAAATTTTTCTCTGTAAAATAATTCTGATGCCCACCATGCAACCTTGAGCACATGCAAAGATACCATTTGGCCAAAAAGACCTACTACCATGCATAGGGGAAATAAGAGATTCTGCTGGATGGAAACAGTGGAGCAACCATCCGCACTCCAGAGCTCTAATCAGCAGTCTTGAAGGACTCGCTTGGAGGAAAAAACTTGTTTTCCTTGCCATTCATGATATGTGAAATATGAAAGCAAGTAAACAAAGTCAGAGACATCATATATCAAAAAACAGTATTAGAAAGAACACATTATAACTACCCCCTCTGAGGAATGCCAGCCTCCTCTCCAATGACAATACAACTAACTGTTGCTGTAACAAGGATTTTTCACCAGGGGAGAGTTCAGAATAACAAAAATGTGCTGCCCTTTAATGCAGTTTAGCAGATAGTAACCAGCCAGCTTTTGTATTGACTGCATAGCTCTGCACAGACCATAGGAGCAATGCCCTAGCAGTATGCTCCAGGAAACAACTGTGGAATTGCCTTGTTCCCCCTACAAACTGAAAAGTAACTTTCCAGTTTATGACTCTGCTTTACCTTTCTAGTGAACTAAACAACTTTGAAAGACTTTTCTGCATACTGCTTAACCTATGGTGTGCTTTAAAGGGAATTTAACAAAGCAAACAAAACCAATCACAAACTGATCTGGAGTAATGTTTTTTATATAAATTCGTCCCTGGGGTAAAGTGCTTTATAGGCAGAAGTACAGAATTTGATTACTGTTTACTGTTTGAAGTCAGAGCAACTGTCACATTGTACGAGCTCTCCTTCCAACCAGGCACACAAAAAATTTACTATAACAGAGCTATAGCACTAAGCTCTTAAAAGGTATAAATAGATGAAAACTACCTTTACTGCAAGTTAAGGATCTTGCTTTTCAAACCAAGTTGCCCACAACTGTGGCCAATACCCAATCCTACAAAAAATAAAGGAACGAAACTCATTATTCATACAACATACAAACATAACCAGCAAGAAGGGTTAAGATGAGATCTTTCTCTTATGACCATAGGAAGCAGTTTACTCTGAAGCAAAATAAATGAGTGCTCTTTGTCATGTATGTGGCCACAGCTGCCAGCACACAGGGAAAGCACAGCTGACTGGAAGCTGAGCTCTGGAAGGTGCCATCTGCACTACAGCCTGGCAGCGCTCAGTTTAGCTCTAAACGAAAGTCAGATGCCACTTTTTAACAAAAATTGACCATAAAGTCAATTCCCAGTTTGAATGCAGGAGTTGTCAGGTAGCTAAGCTTCCTCCTACAGAACTCTTATATGCAGCATGCTTCCTACACTATGTCCCAAACAATTTCCGACCAAGAAAAAGAAAAGCCTGGTAGCTTCTCATTTCTACTTGTATGTTTGTGTGCAGCACATGCTGTGACTCAACAGGAAGGTCTTTGTCTTGGATCCCAATCAGAGTGCACCATTAAAAACTTTTATTTGCACTCCAGTTAAAAGGTCATTGGGCGGTTCTGTGGTGATGTTTCTTCAGGAACTCTTGAAACCTTAAGGTCACTTTACACCATATCTCATCCCATGGCTTCACAGAATAATTTTAGTGGGAACTGTTAAAAGCATTGAAATTTTGGCACTTTCTAAGACAGATGTAGATGCTGGAAAAATATCCTGCAAAACAGGCTGTCTTTTCAAAGGCACATCCAAACTAAAAGGTGATTACTGTGATTACAGCAGTGGAGGAATTCACTGCACCTTCAGTATATCACGAAACCATGCATATAACCAACTCACCAGTAAGATTCCCATTCTCTCAAAGTAAGATTTTGTAAGACTGGCACTTACAGATATGACAGATATGTAAGATATGACACTTAAAGACACCAGAAGCAGAGGTTGGTTCAAAGTAATCATAGCAAAAAATACCCCAAACCACCACCACTAAAACCAACAAAAAGCACCAAAACCAAACCAACAAACAAAAGCACCCATCCAAGACACTGTCTCCCCACTCCCCTTCTCCTCTCCCTCCCCCCCAAAAAAAACTGAACAAAAACCCCAACCCGAAAAAAGTCCAAAAGCTAGAAGATCACTGAAAAGAGAAAACATGTGAGATCAGCAGGAAAAGCCATCATAATGGTGGAGAAGTTGTTGGGGTAAATGGCCCACTATTTGCACTACCTGCACTCAGTCTGAGTCTTCAACTTTTTTCTTTTAACAGGTCATCCCCAATTTGAGAATCTCAATATATGGTACTTCATTATGAATTAATATTCCACAGGTGAAACATTGAGTTAAAAGAAAATCCAGGATGTCTTCAAAATACAAATTCTGCAGATAATTTGGCAAACCTTACATAAATAATAATTTATGCATTCAATTTAATTTTATTTAGATGTAGAAAAACAACAAAGAAAATCCTCCCAAAACATCACTTATCGCTTGATTAGTGCCTGAGGTTTCTACATTATTGCAGTCCTCTTCTCACTTCTGTGCATTCTTCCAAATGGGAAGCACTTGGATAGGTTCTTCACCCATTCATCCAGACCATGGCCTAGATGCCATGCCCTCTCTCACATCATAACAGAAACAAGAGTATTTGTTATATTGTCGAATGTCCCCATGCCCAGGTTCGTTTATAGCCTTCCCTCTCCTGCTTCCTTCCAGAAACACACATTATTCAACACATAAAAATAACGGTGCTAGATCTTTTTTCACTATATATTTAGCACTTCTGTTACACAGCTGCATTATATTTATTCTAATATTTTATCCATTAGAATTTGGTGGAATCTTTAACAACACTGAGGATACTGATTAAATTCACACAGATTTTAGCACTTGTAATTTATTCCTGAATTGGCACAAACTCAAAAACAACCTTAGACCTACTTCCCTCTAGAATGCTTTCATCATTCTAATTGCTACATAACAAATGATTAGGAAATTGCATTCTTACCTTGCTGTTCTTTATCCCATTTCAATTACATCTTTTGCCACTCATACATTCCATAGGTTTATGGTTTTGATTCAGTCCCAAATTATTTGGGTATACCCAGCTGTATCACACACAAGATCTGCTATTAGAGAAGCAGATGCCATCAGAATCTTTGAGGCAGCAATCACCACGTATCCCAAGAGTACTCCCAAATAATAATACATCTGTTCTCTGAAAAGAATGCCACCCAGCTGACTAAGTGAGAAGAGTGAATCCTCATCCCATACAGCAGGAACTGAAGTCCAAATTTTTTTTAGAAAAACGAGTGAGAATCCAGTATAACAAGCCACAAAATCAAGTTTATAAGCATTCAGTTTTTTGAGCCACTGTCACTGCCCTGAAGACCATCACTGCGGTGTCAGCAAGTCTGAAGCTTCAGCTACGGGTATTTCTTTAGGAACCACTGATCACACTTAAGTACCAAGGTGCAATACATGGGAGGAATCTGCAGTTTTCATCATTACAGCCAACTGGATGGCAATGAATAGACACACTGCTTCACATGCAGAAAACACACATCTCACTGATGCACTAAAATCAGGGCAAATTCTGAAATGCTTTCCTCTATTGTTCTTTGCAAAGAACTTCTACACCTTCTACTCCTTTCTTCATTTCAAAACACCCTCTTCAATGCCTTAACACTTTTTTTTTTTTGTCTTTCTTCTCTTCTTCACTCATCCGGAACTGCATCAGGCTTTGGTTTAAGTGAATGACAGGCAGACACTAAAGCAAAGGCTGTTGGCCACACCCGACTTTGTCTCTATTGAGTTTCTAACCCTAGGTTCAACTATGGAAAACAATCAGGCATATATACAAAGATAGTGTAAACCACCTACATTTGCTGTCCTTTACATAATCATGTTCAGACAGGTCCAATTATTAAATCATTGCATGTATGTGGGAGTACATGCAATTGGAGGATTATTCTTCTTGTGGACTTCCTGTTTTAACAACAGGACAACATACAAATTAGAGATCCTGTAAGATCAGAACCTGTCATGCAATTCTTCACCTGCCTGCTCTAAAATAAAAGGACATTAGCTCAATTTAGGTCAGAGACATACTGTTGTGGCATACACGTGCATTCAAGATAAAAATCACTACATATTCTGTTATTCATTCTTTAATATACCTGCTTAAACTGGCATGAAAAATATAAGTGATATGTGAATTATATAAAGGAACAAAATAAAATACAGGACAAGCTTCAGATATTGAATATACCAGTTATAACTGCAATGGAAAATCTACTATTGCCAGAAAATCAGATTTTCCAAATTCTGCTAAGCATCATCATTCTTCTGTTAATTTCTGCTCCAACTTATTTATTATAAAACAAATATGGATACTGACACTGTATTTTTCACTACTTCTTAAAAACAAAAATGGAGGCAAAACAACAAACAAAACTGGTAATGTCCTAAATATGGAAAAGTAAAGACCTAACTTGCAATGCAAATATACACTCAGATTCAAATATATGTCAATCACTGTATTGAACAGAAGCAGACAAATAAGGCTCACAGCAGCAAAATAATGTCTATATTTCAACAAAAATAATTTTCAGAAAACTAATGGGTTAAAAGGGATTTACTTTATTATAAACATACTGATAACTCTTGTGAATCAATAAAAATGTAAAGTAAGGGTGCTTCAGGAAATGTGTAGGCCCCATGCAAACCCTATCATTCCAAGGTAATTTAGTGAAGCAGATTCTGTCTACAGAAACTCACGCTGATGTAGCCATGTAGCTGTTCCATCCCAAAGAGATACTGCAGGTGCCTTTCAATTCTATAGATCTCATCCAAAGCTTATAAATTTGATGTAATCTCCAGTTTTTTAGGAGACACACCCATGGAAGTAGAACGGAAACCTTAACACAGGTACCCATCCAACACCCCTAAAGCCGAGTGACACAATACCTTGAAAAACTCCACAGAACAGATGTCATCTGTGGTAGGTTGAAAGCAGTCTTTGGATAAACTCATATTTCAGCTCCATGGGAGAGATACCATACCTAGACTGTGAAACTGCATGCTCCATGCCTAAACTGTGTCTTTCACAAAAGAGCAACATAGAGCTGCTAAAGGGTAAGGGGTAACCTTATATGCTCGCTTCTGATCTCTCACATCCCTTTGTCATTAGAACTGTTAGATTAATTGCATGGTTTATTCCAGCATCAGGCAGATGTTACAGAACAGCTTCACTGAAAAATTGCAGGAAACATTATGTCAAGGTTTATGCTTCTTGTCTGCTTAAGACTTCATAATATTTTGGTTTCTACAACATTATCAGATGAATTAGTCTAGGGTGCAGATGGTGCACTGCTGTACTACTGTTCACATGAGCATTAAAAGATGAGACTTCGATGGAACATATTTCAAAGTGCAGGCATCAAGCCAAACAAGTGAATTAGTTCAACTGCACTTCTTTTTATGTGTGAAGGTATGATGAAATGGAGTGAGGAAAGGAGACATCTATGGGGAATACAAGCAATCATCTTACTAACCCAGGCCCCAGCACTCCAGAAAACTAAAATTATCCCTACTATTATCCTACCGTCTACTTTTGAGTTGAAACACTAGCATGCACACAGAAAGATCTTCAGGAATAAACTTTGAGTATAAAGACAACTCATTTAGGCTGTAAGTGCTTAAAGAACTAAGGTTAATAGGAATAAGAACTGAGATATGCTTTTTATCCCCAAGACAGAGGTAAAGAGAAGCACAGAATAACAAAAAACTGTCTCACGAAGACTTATATTTATGCCCCAGTTAACACTTTCTGAAAGGAAAGCAGATGTCTTTTTTGTGTAAACATGTTCCCACACCTGATAAAATTTCAAATAAATTTTCTGTGCTTGTTTTTGCAGACTGTGTATCAGTCTTTTCTGCTATAATACCCATAACACATTCTGTCATATTTACAGATCTGCAAAAAATATTTACTAGCAGTGGAACATTATTTTCTGAGTAAAACTTGATGACCCTGTGGAATGTAAATAGTGATAGTCCCTTTTACCTACTTCTATTTAGAGAAAAAAATAACTCTGGAAATACTTTGCCTGTCATGAGATGTAATGGATGTTAAGGACTTCCCAACTATGATGCTTTAAGAAACAGTTCTCAAAGAGGATTTAGCATTTCAGAATTGCTCACAATTGCTTCTTTTTATAATAACATTCTAAACTAATCCCCTAATTGTAATTCTACCATCTTCTTTCTACTGAACATGAGAGGTCTGCAGGGCAAACAAAGATTTGACCTTCCAATATGAAAAATCGTGGTAAAATGTATTTTAGGGGATCTGATTTTTTTGTGGGCTTCCCACGAAGTGCTTTTGAAATAAATCTTGGAGTTCAAGAGTCTGAGACATGTTTAAAAACATTATTTTCATCAGATGAAATATACCGGACCTTTGCACTTTGTACTTTGTCCCTTCCTGTAGTTTAACTAATAAAACTAGTTGACCTGTGGAAAAAGAAAATTAGTTTTGATAATGAAAAACTGAGCTTGTGGTGAATGTAAGACAAATGCCTGATAGTATTACTGCATCTATATAAAAACATTCATTAGGACATAATTAAATCCCACAATTTACAAATGAAAGGACAATGTGAACGACACAACAATATAGTATCCATCAGCTTAATTTACTGCATTGCTCAACGTAAGTCCATATTATGAGCAGCTAATGGCCCTTCCTTAGAAATATAATGATTACAAAGAATAACTCAGCAGCTCCACTTTTCTGGACTATTTGTTAAATTGCATGGTGTAATAAACAATCACACAAATTACAACAAATAAATGCATGAACAAGCTCCTAACATCAACCCCAGAAACTTTCAATTATCTATCAGTATGTTAATTCAGTAGGAAACCATTCATGAAGAACAGAAAGCATGACAACTATGCTTCTGGACTGATATGGTATAAAATGGACTAAATTCTGAAAAGACAGAGGACTGAAAAAAATTTGCTTGTATGATTTGAAGGGACAACATGACCAGCTAGGTAGACAATTCCACAGTGAACACAGCCTGATCACCCAAGCCAAGTGACCTAGCTTCATCACTGCACCCCTAGGACACAAAAATGTATTGGCTTTCTGGGTACAGCTCAGCCCAGCCCATTTCTCAATGTGCCACTACATTTTGCTCCTCAAATCATGAAAACTGGGGAAGACTTCTGGCCCTTTGGAGCACACTGGTCCAGCAGTATGTTCCAGCTAATCAATGCTACTGTAAAACATTGGTGGCTCTGACACAAATACCACAGTCCAGCATGACCAAGTGCAGCTGCCACTGCCATGACTTGAACATAGCAAAAACTAAAGCTTTCATGTAAGCTATGTGGGTTATTTTCATAGCAAAATACATAAACCTGGAGTATTTATTTCTTGTTGGATAAAGCATTGCATAGTGGTAAGATAAAGGGATTACAGAACCAAAGCAATTAGCAGTCTGAAATTATCTAATGTGGTCTGCACTTGTGCCATTACAGGCTCTGATCAGTCATCTTATTTTCACTGTATTGAATATGCTGCTATGAGGCACTAGGCACTAAATTAAAAGGCTCTAACCAGTTGAATTCAGACTCTCAAAGCTAAACTCTTTATCTAATAAATCATATTTACTCCCTATTATGGTGTGAAGCTTTTTACTGTGGTGTAAAAAAACTTCTTATACCTACCTTACTTTGTCTTAGAAGACATTGAGTTATGACCATCTATATTGGATTTCCATGGCCTGGTTTTGCAAATGGCGGGGGGGGGGAAGGAAAGGGAGGGATTCTGGGATGGCTTTTGTGAGGAGATGTTGGGCACTTCTTCCATGTCTTACAGAGCCAGTTTCCTGGCATCTCCAAAGACAGATGTGCCTCTGGCCAAGGCTGGACCAATTAGAAATGCTGTGTGTTAACATATTTAGGAAGAAAGAAAAACAAAAAGGGTTTATGCAGGGCCTGTAAGGGCTGTAAAGGGCTTGTAATTGTGACCAGAGAAGAGTGGACTGAGAACATGAGAGGGACAACGCTGCATACACCAAGGTCAGTGGAGAAGGAGGGGCAGGAGGTGCTCCAGGCACTGGAGCCAAGATTCCCCCATGGCCTGTGGTGCAGCCCATGGTGAAGCAGCTGTGCCCCTGCAGCCCATGGGGATCCATGGGGGATGCAGAGATCCACCCACAGCCCGTGGGATCCACAGGGGATGCAGAGATCCACCCACAGCCCATGGGGATCCACAGGGGATACAGAGATCCACCCACAGCCCGTGGGATCCATGGGGGATGCAGAGATCCACCCACAGCCCATGGGATCCATGGGGATGCAGAGATCCACCCACAGCCCGTGGAGGAGCCCCATGCTGGAGCAGTGGGTGCCTGGAGGAGGCTGTGACCCTGTGGGAGACCTGTGGAGAGAGGGGCCCTGCTCCCAGGCTGGAGCAGCCTGTCCTTGGAGGCTGCACCCCGTGGAAAAGTGCCCCACACCACAGCAGTCTGAGGGGGGCTGGTGCCCGTGGGAGGGATTCAGGAGCAGCAGGTCACAGGGAGGTCACTGGTGCCCACGAGATGGAGCTGCATCAGAGAAGCTCATGGAGAACTGTCTCCTGTGGGAGGGACCCCAGGGTGCAGCAGGGGAATGACTCATCTCCCTGAGCAGCAAGAGAAGGCTCAGGTGATGAACTGACCATTACTCCCTACCCTGTCTCCCTGTGCCATGGGGGTGAGAGGTGGAGCTGGAAAGAGGGAGGGGTGGGCGGAAGGTGTTGTTAAGGGCCATTTTACTTCTCATTTTCCCACTCTGATTTTGTTAGTAATAAATTCAATGCATATCTATAAGTTGAGCCTGTTTTGCACATCACATTATTTGATGAGTGACCTCTTTCCTGGTCCTATTTCAATTCAGAAACCCTTTGTTGAATTTTCTCTCCTCTGTCCAACTTTTGAAGGGAGTGAGTGAGCAGCTTTGGTGTGTAGCTGGCATCTGGCCAGGGCCAACACATGGCACCATCTTTTAATCCTAACTAGGTTCCTAGATAAAAAAATGAGTAGGACAGACTTTGGAAGACAGAAGCTGTATTGGTAATTTCTCTCAGGCCTTTATTTATTTGTTAAGTTCTGTGTTGTTAAAATGTTATTTACAGTATGATGCAGAATATAGTACACTGGAAGGAGGTTATCGGTTACTGAGGCTATCACCAGATACAGAGCTGACTGACGCCTCATGCCATGTGGATTCTGCAGTCTGTCTCAATGGAAAAGCCTTGAGAATTATGAAGGCTTTGGAGACTCTGCAGGAAACCTAACTGGTTCAGTGGGAGAGCTGGGTTCCACAGGCATCTCCCAGCTTGTGCTCCTGTTGCACTGCTAAGAAATTGATTATAAATAATTTGCAATTCTGCCTAAAAAAATGTGACCTGGGGATTGCATTTGGGTGATTGTATTTTTTAAAGGAGCACACACCAGAACTCAAGATTGCCTGAAGCAAAAAGCAGAATGAAAGTTCTGCACCCTTGAGACTCCTCATAAAAGACAGAGAAGCTGCTTAGGTATGTCATCAGGAAGGAATGCAAAATCTCCTTATTTCAAAAGATTTTGCAAGTAAAAAACACTAAAGAAGAAAACTAAGAGAGTTAAATCACATACCCACTGTGCTGTACCCTAAGATAACAGCCATGGAGTTAACTTTGACAATCCTTGTGGGTTCCTTCCAACTCAGGATACCCTGTGATTCTGTTTTTTAGCAGCTTATCCTATTCTTTTCCTTCATTCCCGGGGAAAAAATGCTTCAGCAGAAGGCTTATCAGCCTTAGCACTTTCGTTGCAAGACAAGTTTTCTTAAAATGTGAAATCAAGACTTTGTTCAGGGATTACAGTGGAATGTCAGCAATATCTTACATACTATATGTTACACTTCTGGATTCTCTCATTCCATGCATCCCAATGGAAGCACACTACTCTTGCAATCTGCCACATTTGATGACACTGCAGAAAACAGTACATTACTAATGCAAAGCACTAGAAAAACGTAGAATAAATTATATTTTTAAGCATAATGTGATATACAGTCTAAGAGAAATTTTCTTTCTTTATAATTGTATAAAAGTCATTAATGTAAGTAAGTTGTGTTTGGTAGCTTTATCAGTACAATAAACAAAATAAATCAGATTATGAAAGCTATTTTAATAGTGAAAGATCGGTTTTCAAATGATTGCTCTCTTTGCTATAAGATATAATCACAAAATTCTTATCAAAACCACTCTCTCAAGTAAAAAATATTCTCCTCAAGTGCTTTGGCAACATCAGATGAAAGCAAGAAATATTGAGAGGAAGTCATTTGTCCAAGGTCACACACCATGCCAAGAGCAGAACAAGGAAGGAAAACACAGTTGCCTCATTTGGAGTTGCCATCTGTTCATAAAGCTAGACTCCAAACACACTCTTTGAACAGATTTGGCCCCTCTGTTTAACTCAGCTTGAACCTGCTCAACAAAACAACAAATATCCCAGTTTCCACTGGATAGTGGAGTCCCTGGCATCTAATAAGTTCACAGTGGATATTTCATATCTGAATTTAAGGATGTCAGAAAAATGGATAGCACAAACTTGACATCTTCTACACATACATTCTTTATTCATCGAGGGTTTTAAAGCTGTCCTTCAAATACACTTTGAAATAAGCATTACAGTGGACAGGTTCATGGCTTCAGCGCATCAAAAGTTCCTATGTTCAGAAGCTGCCCAAAACATTGATCTGTCATGTGCAATCCTCTTCAGTTGCCTGTCATGTGTGGCTAAGCAATTTCAAAATGAGCATGGGAGCCAATGACCAGTTACTAATGTCACAGGATTAAATTCACCAATTCCAAAAGTGATATTCTCCCATATAGTGCAACTGCTTACTTAGCAAAGACTAAGAAAGGGCTTAGGAACCATCTAACTTCAAGTTTTTCCACAGACAGACTTCTGCAAAATTCTGAGTAACAAACAGGACAGTACCAGTGGTTCTCACACAGGAGTCACAATCTACACAGCAAATGAACTGAGTATCACTGGATTCACTGAGGATCTTCCAAAAGGAAATTCGAACTGTTTCAGATATAGTGTGAAGGTGAAGTTGGACGAGATGTGGGACCCACTGTGGTCCCTTCCAGCCTTACCCATTCTGTGATCCTGTGAGAATGGATGGTACTGTAGGCACTTCTCTAAACACAGGAGAACAGACACAGTCATATTTTCATGGGGCTGCATGAGCTGTTCCCAACCTGGAATCCATCCTGTTACAGAGACCTATCTGATCACACCTTCCAGGCAAGGTTTATGAAGGCCTTCAGAACAACTTTGTTACTTGGCAATAGATCAGCCACAGAGAGAAGTGTTACTGCAACCATTTAGCATCCTTTAGCCAAGATGATTAGCAAGGCAGGCTTTTAGAATTGCTGGTAATGTCTCTTCATATGTGACCCGTTCCCCAGGGGATACAAAGCTAATCTGAAACACTAACATTTGAGGGAGGAGCAGGACACAGGCGCAAAGGACACAGTGAGATGTGTATACAAGAAAGAAAAAACAACCAAACACAAAAGCCCCAAACAAACAAAACAACAACTAAAAAAACCCAACAAATAAGTGAAATTTGGCAGTTATTATGCCTGTTGTCAAATCAAGCTGATGTAAATATTCTTGGTTCCCATCTTATTTTACAGTTTTTCACAAATGTCCACAGCCACAACACTTGACAGTAATCGCTTAGACTTGCTTAGTTCTCTATGCACGCTATTAAGTTTTAAGAACTTTTGAAGAGAGAATATTTAATTATCTCTCTATTACATTTTTTACTTAGATTTCTTAGAAAGAGCCCCCAAAAAAACCCTCAAAAAATCACATCAAAGTAAACTCAGTCCTCCAGAGCACACTAAATTAGCAGCTGACTGAGGTTGAAAACAAGCCCACTGACCAACAAAGGAATCATAGAATAGTTTGGAATGGAAGGGACCTTACAAACCATTCAGTTCCAATCCTCCTGCTCTGGGCTGGAAACTTTCCACTAGATCACAGAGCCCCATCCAGCCTGGTCTTGAACACCTCTAAGGATAGAGAGTCCACAGCATCTCTGGGCAACCTGTTCTACCTTCACAGTAAAGAGGTTTTTTTCTAGTATCTAGCCTAAACCAGCCTTCATTTAGCTTCAGGGTATTCCCCCTTATCCTATCACTACAGGCTTTTGAGCAAAGCCTCTCTCCAGCCTTCTTATAAGGTACTCTAGGTACTAGAAGGTGTTATAAGGTCTCTCTGGAGCCTCTTCCACTCCAGAATGAACAGCCCCAACTCTCAGCCTGTCTTCATAGGAAAGGTGCTCCAGCTGTGTGATTGACTTAGTGACTTTTCCTCTGAATTGTCCAACAGGTCCACATCTTTCTTGTGTTGAGGCCTCCAGAGCTGGATGCAGTGTTCCAGTGGGATCTCACCAGAGCAGAACAGAGCAGAGGGGCAGAATCAAACCCTTCACCCTATGCTGCTCAGGATGCAGCACAGGACATATCTGGCTTTCTGGGATGTAGGTGCACACTGCCAGGTCATGTTGAGCTTTTTAGGCACAAACACCCTTTAGTTCTTCCCTCAAGGGAAACTCAATCCATTCTCCATCCAGCTTGTATTTGTGCTTGGGACTGCCCTGATCGAGGGCAGTCCTACATTTCTCCCTTTTGAACTTCACAAGGTCCAGACAGGCCCCCCCCACTCCCTGTCAAGGCCCCTCTGGATGATAGCCCTTCCCTCTAGTGTGTTGACTGCACCATTCAGCTTGTCAGTAAACATGCTGAGGGTGCCCTCAATCCCACTGTCTTGAGTTACCAAGAACAACATTATTAAGTGACTGTCCCAATACCAACCTCTGAGGAATGTCATTCATCACTTTCCACTTGGACCACAAGTTGTTGACCATAACTCTTTTAAGAGGATCTATACAGCCAATTTTTTATCCACCAAGTGGTCCACGCATGAAATCACAGAATCTCAGAATCTTTTGAGATGGAAGAGACCCACAAGGATCATCAAATCTAGGTCTTAAGTGAATGACCCACAGGGAATGAACCATGACCTTGAAGTTATTAGCACCATGCTCTACTCAACTGAACTAATCTCTCGGTCAAATCCAAGTCTCTCCAGTTTGGAGAAAAGGATCTTTTTCTGTGCACAAGTCCAGTCTGTTGCTTTTTTCTCATCCATCACCGCTGTATCACCACAGAAGGATGTGGAGTTGGAAATTTGTTACACTATGTCCTCTGCCCTACCTTCTTTGACAAGGCACAAGGAAAAGGTGTTGGGAGAATAAAGTGAAAGAGGTCAGGAACCTCATTAGTTGATAAAATAAAATTTTGGAATCCATAAACATGCCTGGCACATATCATGGAGTCTTCACCTCACTATGACAGAGCAATTCTGCATCACTACTTAGTTAATGGTCTCCTTACAGCCATGCTGCATTAAGACATTTCTTTAAGACAAGTAAACTGTCATGCTGACATAAAAAAAGGTTTGTCAACAATACAAAGATGTTCTCATCATATCAGAATAGTATGTGTCATCCACCCAACCTGAGTGACCAGAAATTATCCGTAATTTTTATTATGAAGATGATAAAACAGACCCTACAGAATCACTGCATACGTGTACTGTGGAATAAAGTTATGTTTATGATGCTAATATGGAATAATATATCATGGAATAATATTGATGCACATTTTGTAGTCTGTAAGAGTCACACAGGCTAACAGACAACACAAACTGACTTGTATCTGCCCTCAAGCCTATAAGAAAGAGGTCTGTAGTACACATACAGTAGTCAGGAATCTCAGGTTAAATTGTTAATGCTTTTCAGCTGTTCATTAGTTTGATTTTAGAAGGTTTTGTTCTGCTCTACATTCTGTAGCCAGTCTCACATCCAAGTACTAGAGATGAAGAGCTGAGACACTTTGCAATACAGCTAACACTTCGCTCTGTGGATGACATGAAGAGACACGATCACATGCGTACTTCAAATTGCCTTCTATACAGCACAGGCTCCTCAACTCAGAGTTCCAGGTTTCTAGCCTCTTCGTGTCAAGTCTCCTTTTAAAAACAGTTTCTGCTCCCATACTAACAGACATGTTCTTCTGGTCATCCCCATGAGCCACATATGAGCTTTAGTCTGATTAGTCAGTTCAGCATAGAAAAACAGGCAAGAAATTGTTGTCATTGCCATCATTCCTGCCCAGAGAAAGGAAAGGTGATTAGCTTTCCAGTCACACTATTTTTCCAAGTTGAAACAGTATTAAGGCCCAACAGGAGAGAAAAAAGACCAGCTCTTTGGGTAGGAGTTAACCATTAGATCAATTTGGCTGCGTGCAGTAAAACTTCACCTAAAGCTTGGGATCACTCCTGTCCTGATAGAGGCTTGTTCCCAGGAATAATTTGGCTGATCAAGATCTGTTAAAATACATTCAGTGTGAAACACTTCCTCTGCAATTGGGGGAAAACAAGTCAGTGGACTTTCCCTATCACACTGATTGGATTCTGTGATTCAGGCCTAAGGGTTTTCCAGAGGAAAAATAAAGTGATGGATGCACTCTTCCCAGAAACAAAAATACTGCTCAGCAGGAAAACCAAACAAATCTAGTCTGGCATTTTGGTTTCTTAGTTAACCACCAGACACCTCTACTTAACTAGACCAGCACTATCTCCTGAAGTGAGAAAGTATTATGAACTTTATATCTCCTATTACTGGGGTAATGTTTTCATAACCACTCTTTCACTAGCTGCCAAGATGACCTTTTTACAGACGGTTGAACAATAACATTAGTCTAACTGTTTATGACAATTGATTGCAAGCAGATGAGAACATTAGTCACAAAAATCTAATCCAAAGAGTCAGACAATGCAGCCAGATGGAAATTACTTTGGAAAGTCAAACAGTCCCTTACTTCAAAAAATACTTAGAAATGGAGTTTATTGGGAGGGCATAATGCTCTTCAGGTCACAATAGAGAAGTGTTTTGACCAGCTGCTGTTTAAACATGATGAGTCCTTTTCATCCCTCTATTTTCACATGCTTTTTCCTTCCCAAACAACCCAATTCTATTTCTCTCCCTGCCTTTGGTTTCTCCCCCGAGGATCCCATAATAAGTCCTCTGTAATCCTGAAACAGTCTTCCTCTCTGTGCTGCAGTGTGTCCTCCATCTCTGGGCAGCAAAACCAGGAAGTCTGTGAGATGCTCCAGGACTGGCTCACGTTGATGCGTTTCTCTCCCATGCCACGGGGATGAGGCTGCCCCAGGACAATGCTGGAAGGGGCTCTTCCTCAATATCTTTACATTGTGTCTCTGCCTTCCACTCTCCCTTGTGCTGCTCCGGGTTTGAGGAGATGGGATCCAGTGATGGGGCTGGGAGCAGCTGAAGAAAGGGTTACTAAGCTCCTGCACACCTGCCAATGTTTCTCTGCACTACATTGTGGAGCACAGGCAAATTTTTATCACTATTACTTCTTAAGCAAGAAAAGAAGGCAGTGCTGGGGAAACAGACAATATGGAAGTTAAAGGAGCATCTCTCTCAGAATTTAGGGTTGTCCAAAATCAAAACTGATTTTCAGGCCTCAGCCTATTTTTTTTCTGTTTTTTTCAGCACTCTTCAAAATGCTTTTCACTAGACAATCTTGACAAAGAGCCTGGATAAAACTGTGTAACGCTTCCAAGACATGTAAGACTAGACATATCTACTTTATAAAGAAAGATGTAGTTAAAATACAGGAAAACTAAGAAACTCTGAACCTAGGCAAATTCATTTAGGTGAATTCAGATCTGGGATCTCAGTTCCATTCAGCTGTATCTCAGTCCTTTGTATTAGACCTTCAGCTTTATCCTCTGGATTTTCTTTTCAGCTCCCACCTGAGCCATCAACATCTGCTTTGGCAAAAAATGGGATCCTCAGTTCTTTAGCTTTCACTGAAACATGACAGGCTATGTGAGCATAACTACAATATATTTTGATGCTCACATTTGTTACAGACATACAAAATCTGTGACAGAGAGATTTTTAAAGTTATTATTATGTTGTTATTGTTGAGAAAAACAAACCACAAAAGGAAGCAACCAAAAACCCAAACCCAACATCCATATTCTATCTCACTAGACAAAAAATTGGTTCTTTCAGCAACTCTTGGTTCATCCACCAGACTTCAGAGAGGTGTTTAGGAGGCAAGAACACAATGAAATGCAAAACCCTGAAGCACTGAAACCAAAGCACAGATGCATAGCTTCTGTCTTATTCAAGTCACTCTTCTTATTCCCACAGGAAAAGTATTTCCTTATTTACAGGAAGAGATAAGGAAAGGGCCGGTGTGAGGTGGTTGGTCACAGGGTAGATGGCTTGCACTACAAGGTAGAATGTGTGTATCTCTGTTTTCAGGGAAGAAGAGTTCTGATTTAGAAGATGGCAATCTCCATGTGGGTCCTCAGATGTCCTCAAATTAGGGAGGTTATGCATAATATTAGATAGACACAACTCAGCTACTCTGAGAAGCAATTGTCCTGACTTGTCCCTAGATAAGCTGCACAAAGCCAACAGGTGTTTGATCCCTAACCCTGACCTGAAGGTTCTTCAGTATATTCTTTCCTTCATTACTTACAATCATTTCATACTGCTAAATCTCCCTTTGAAATTTTAATTTTTTTTCACAACAATCAAATATTGCATGGGTCTCCTATGAAATGACAATGGAAGGAAAAGTGGGATGACAGCGTATAAAAAGCATACGACCACCAAACAGTGAATCAGATCCACCTTGTCATGCAGCACACTAAGCTGTTTCTCATGTTGTGTTAATAGATGAAAGGACTGGTTTACTTGATTTAAATCAATGTTCCATTTAATGCAAAAGATCCATACACATGTACACCAAATTAAAATTAAAATGACATCTGGGCCAAATCAATGCACTACATCTACCACAGCCCTCCTGATTCTCTGCCCAGTCTTTCAAACACAAATCCATCCCTACCACAAATTTAATTAATAAACTAACTTCTCTGAAGACCTCTGAGTTCAGACAATTTGTGACAATACTACAATATAATTACAGCCTTAGCATCAGCAGAAGCAAAAAAAGACTAATTGTGAGAGAGTTCCTATATTATTAGGATGCTACTGTGTAACCACTGAAGTCATTCACTGGTTTGCTAAAGAAACTGCTTATCAATAGCAATCTTCCACTCTGTCAGACTATAACAGGTTTTTCCTTTAACAAAATATTTTCTTATCTCAAAGTTATTGTGGAATTCCTTCACTGCTTGCATTTGTCATGGTTTAACCCCAGGAGGCAACCAAGAACCACACAGCCACTTGCTCACTCCTCCCTCTTCCCTAGTGGGAAGGAAAATCTGAAAGTAAAACATATAGGTTTAAATACGAACAGTTTAATAAGTGACGCAAAATGTGGTATCATCATCACAATGATAAACAACAACAATCACAAAAATAGTGAAAAAGAGGAATAAAACCCAAAAAAGGAAAGTGATGCACAATACAGTTGCTCACCACCCACTGGCCAGCGACAGATCTGCAGCTCCTGCTCAACTCCCCTCAGTTTATATACTGGGCATGATGCTCTATGGTGTGGAAGATCCCTTTGACCAGTTCAGGTCAGCTCTCCTGGCTGGGCTCCCTTCCAGCTTCTTGCGCACTGACAGAGCACAGAAAACAACAAGACAAATGATTAGTGTTTTATCAGTACTATCCTTCTGCTGAATCTAAAACACAGCATGCAATTAGGAAAAAAACTAACCCCATCCCAGACAAAATGAGGACATCAAATATTTCCGAGCTTATACATTTTCCATGTTCTTTTTCAAATATTCTTGTAATTATGCAGACTGAATAGCATAAAGGTAAAATCACTTTGGTTCACACTTTTAGAACTGGTAATCCATACAGATTCCCACAACAAGACAAGCAAATCTTTCTGCTAAATACTTAGTAATTTTTGCTTGTCTCAATGTTCAACTCAGTCTTCCTTTTCAACCACCTTCAACCACCAGTGACTTCCTACATTGTGATTACAGGACCTAGTTCAAAAGGCTGGTACCACACTAGAGGAAATCAGTGATACACAAGAAAATGGCACTTTGTTAATGCATATTAATGAATCAACCAAACACTTAAATTTCAAGCCACAGTGCTTATGTGGCACTTTCTTAGAACTGTCATTATCAAAGACTTAGATTGATGCAGAAATTCACAATTCATCCAGTGGTGGCAATCTGCAGTTCTACTACAACCTGATAGTCAGAGAAGTACATCAGCCAGACCCTGGGAAACAAATTTCAGCATTACACCAGCAGGAGTAGTCCTGAAGATAGGACGTTTTGCCCAACACAAATGAATTCAGTCTCCTTGAGACTGTTTTCATAGGAGTGATGTCCAGGTATTAGAAAGATGAATTACTTGCCCATCAAACAGTCTTGTTAAGGTTTAGGGCTTATCATGCTTCAGTGATCACAGACCTAACAAGACGTTAGCAGAGCTGGGGGAGAAGGATGCACCACTGAGAGTGGACACAAAGAATGCAGAATTTATAGACTACAAGGTCATTTGGCAGAATTCCCAAGATAAAGAAGTGAAAAAGCCAACACTTCAACGGGGTAAAGGGTAATTCTGGCAAGGGAAAATAATGACTGCAGACTCAAGAAACCCTCTAAGAAGATAAAGACTGAGCAAGCAGACTAATAAGCAAGGGGAAAATTTAACTAAGAGAAGTCAGAATACTAATTAATATCACACTTATGTAACTTTTAACTAATGAACATTAATGTCTTTGTTTGCTAAAATGTAGAAATAGTAAAAGGTTTTGATAGTCTGTGTGCTGGGTTTGTGGGTTTGCCACCCAGCACCCCCTTCTGTGCAAAACTGTAAATAAATCCAAGTATCTCAGCTCAGTGCATGGACCAGCCTCTTGCATTAACGGGTGAAAGAATTCATTGTAAGACAACAATCTTGGTGACCCAAATGGGAGCTATAAAGCCTAATCTTGCCTGTTTAAGGAAAATCAGCAAAGCCAGCAAAGGAGAATCAGATCAGATAGGATTTGGACCAGTTTGATTGGAGACTCCATCAAATCCTCTCCAGCATCAAGCTGGTGAGCAACATCCCAGGGGTATTTGAAAAAGGGCAAAAGTGGTGTGAATTTCTGGACTGCTAAGTATCAAATTTCATTTTGTTGTAACTGATCAGTGCGACCAGTCCTGGGCTGACCAGTGGGATTGGTAGCTGAAAACGTCAAGCTCTGTGTAAATTGGGTAAGGAGGCTTTGGAACAGTGACTGTCACCGTACACAACAATATCAGTGCATGAAAGAGGGGAGGTGTCCTCCTATCTTTTCTGACACAAGGTCAGAGCAATGTGTAACTAAGAACAGGGGATCAGAACCGGGAAATTAATGCATGCCTAGGCTTCAAAATTGTTACATACAGAACTGTGTGATGGGAGAGAGTGCTTTTCCTTTCTCTCACAACAAGGAGTTGGAGCAGAGAGTAAAAAATAATTTGTATAAGAGGTCTGAACCTAAGGATAAAGGAATTGGACAACTAAGTATTGGCAAACTAGCCCACAATTATACCCTGTAGATCTTGGGGGTTTTATTTTGAAAAGCTGGAGTAAGCTGGGGAAGATCCAATGAGCAAAGATAAAATGAATACATGCTGTATGCAGTGGTGGGCACCTTATAAATTGGAGAATGGGGAAAATGGATTTTTGCAGTTTTATTTTGGAGTTGGTGTTTTGTTGCTGACTTGGTAAATGGGATCAGTTTTGGTTTATGTTGATGCTTCTATGATATTGGAGAGAGACTCAGGTATTCAGAAAAAGTGTATGTTGGGAGGAGATATGCTGATGTCATGCACTAAGGAGAAAAACAAAAAGGCAAAGACCATGTGTTGCAGAGGGGATGAGGCAGAAGATGTGTGCTATATGGTCTTTTGACATCATATAACATAGGAGAGGGGATGGATGAAGAGAATATGGATCAAAATAAAGAGCATATGGGAAGTAAGGATTTTAGTCCTGTTGCTGGCCAGACTCAGGGAAATAATCAACCAGTAACACAGACATTTAAAAAACAAGTAAAAGGGGTCTGCCAGGTTTTATAGATGTCCTTTTTTAATATTTCATATTTTTTAAATCTGAAGTGATCTGTTGGTTTGTACTGAGAGAATCTAGAAGGAATGTATCAGCTTTTGGAAACTGTTAATGTTAGGTTACCCTAGCGGGGGGCATACTTAGGCTAGATTGATTACCATGTTACTGTGGAAAGAAAAGAGACTGGCATTACAAAGGTGAGAGAAACAAGCAGACGACTTGGGGCCTAAAATGCCCCTACATTCCCTGCAGAATTCCACTTTTGGCCTGAATCAACATGATACTTGTAGGCAGTAAGGGTCATTGAAGAGAAGGAAACATTATGATGCTGGAGTATTTTTTACAATGAGTGAGGGGACCAGGGGAAAATATCAAGAAATCCCAAGGAGACTCTAGTTCCAATAAAATCAGAGAAGTAATGATTTTTTTATATATTCAGTATTTTTTATATTAATATATTTTTATATATTACAGATAGTAAAATTATCTGTAACAACTAAGTAAAGTTACAGCACTGATGCAACTCACAGAGTGGCCAATTGGAGATACTAAACTGACTCATGAGTTTCTATATGCCAGAATGTCCCTGTCCTTTGTAGGATGAGATTTATTATGCAAGTTAACTTGAGTCAGAAAGCTCTATATATCTCACAAGAAAAGGCATAGAAGGCTGTTTATTAATGACCCAGACCTCAGAGGAACAAGAGTTGGAAGGAGCAGGATTTAAGAGCAATAAACCAAATAACTGTGGACAAATACTTATTTGACTAGTTTAGATTTAAAATATGATTTCTTTTGCATTTCAGTGGATGAGCCTGACTCTCTCACACAACAGATGAAAGAACCCACTCGGGACAAAAGGAGGATGCTACAGAACGAGAGTTTTATTACTCTGAAATGGAAGGAATTCCTCTTTTTTTTTTTTAATGTAAAATCTGAAAACTGGGGCTGATTCATCAGGCAGTGGAGTAGAACAAAGCTTCTCTGAAGAGTAAACTATCAGAGGTTTTGGAGAAAAAGGCGCCCATCTTAAGAGTTGTATATACTTCTTTTTTTTTGCCAACACAGTCATAGCAACATATGCCCCTAGTTAGTCAATGCTTTTGTCAACAACAAGGTTATTTTGCTAATAAAACTGATGCCGTTGCCCAAACAAAACAATTTTTCCTACTAAAAAGATTTTTTTTTCATAAATCAATAAAATTACATCTTGCTTTGATGTGTATCTTTTAGCCAGGGATGTGATTATTTTTCACTGCCTGTTCTAGTAAGAATGAAAGAAGATGACATGCTCTTACCACATTCTAACCTGCTAATCTGTCAATATCCTCTGAATCATTAGATTGGCTGATTCACTCATTTTTCAATTAAATACAGCCAAAGCAGAGCAGAGCAAAACCTTTGCAACTGTGTGAGACTGAAATAAACAGTAAACTTTGGCAGGACCAAAGTTGTTAGAAAGAGCAACTCCCACACAGTGAGTAATACCCAGCACGTAGTACAGATGAAATAAATTCAGAGATGTGAAAGGGAAGCATGTGAGCAAGACAAGACAACCAAGGAACTGCAAGCTTACCGATCTGCAAACAGGAAAGGGAAATAGTTCTGACTGCTTCATCAGCACGACCATCATGGTTCAGAGAAGTTTACTGCAAATTTGCATTATACTGGCATTGTATATCAAAATCTCATGTTCAGTTTGTCTTTTCCAAGGAAACAAAGTGAACTACCATATCATGAACTTTCTGTGGAAAATGAGTGGTTATTTTTCTCAGCAATGTCTCAGCGAAACAACTGATTTCAGTTTCCCCATGGAGATTACCAAGGTCACACAGAAGAACATCATAAGGATCACCTATGAATTCCTTCAACAGATCTTCCAACTATTTAGCAAAAACCTTCCTGTTGATGTTTGGAATACAAGCAAAATTGAGAACTTCCAAAATGGAATTCATCATCAGATTGAAGAACTGGAGACATGTTTGTCAGAAGAACAATCAAAAGCAAGCAGTTTTCAAACATGGATCCTAAAAAGTTCAATATACAGCATAAAAAAGTACTTTCAAAGAATCACCAATTTCCTAAAAGATAAGCAATACAGCCGTTGCTCCTGGGAAGCAGTTCAAATGGAATTGAGAACAAGTAATATAATTTTTGACAGTCTTTTGAAAAAAAAAACTACATAAAGAGGTAAAATCTTCTATTTTTTTTTAATAATACAATATTTCTTCCCCTTCTTGATAAGCTTTTCATTTCCACGTTTTAATAATTTTCAAATTGAGAGTTGGAGCTTGTTTTCAAAAAGCATTCAGTGCTCTAAGTTAAACATGTAGAGTACACAAATGAAAGGGCACTTGATTTTAGTGCTTCTGTAGAAGGTCTTTAAAAATACAAATGGATATTGCTCCTATATTGTCTCTTTGCACTATTAACCTATTTATAAAATGTTTTGTGGACTTTCCACATATAATAACAGTTGCTTTACAACCTGAAAAATTTGCATAAATTACTGCATGCATAGATTTTATTTTTGCATTACTTCACTAATTTGGGAAAAAAGTACAAGATACAGACATTCATATGGAAGACAAACCTTCCTGTAGTCTTATATAACATGAAAATCTTAAATTACAGAACAGATGAGAATTTAAGATGACCAAGACATCTTTAAATTAAAAAAATAATGACAGATAGTCCTCCCAACCAAGAAAAGAAAAATCAATTACCAGCTTTCATCTTTATTTTGCAAGTTTAATTGTCTCCATAGTCTATGGAGATATATATGATGTGTGTGTGTGTGTATATATATATATATATATATATATATATATATATATATATATATATATATATATATATATATACACACACACACAGGTTTATAAATAACTTTCTAAACAGCATATTGAATAACTAAAGTATAGGTTTTCAGGACATGTCAATTCACAACACTATGTAAAATATGTATGCATTCAATGTGCTTCAAGTTCATAACCAGACAAAAATAATCTGAAAAGAACTACTTATGAACACAGGTATTAACAAATTTCTTTCATTCCTCTCCCATCTCTCTTTCCTTCATTCAGACAGAACCAAGCAGTACTTCAAGTTATCATCTTCATCAATTTAACTGTTATTCAAGACACTTTGAATACCCATGGTCTTCCTATGCATTGGAAAACTGGATGACTTCTGACATGGTTTTTTCCACCTCAAATTTCATACATTTCATTCCAGTGTATCTCATTCCTCATGTATTTTTATTATAAATGGAATGTATAAAATTTGAATGTAAGAAGAAAAGAGTTAAAACATGTCCATGACTTCTGGAACTGGGGAAGAAAATAGGATTATTTTGACCAAAAAAATTAATGCATTGTTACCATTATCTGAGGACAGAATCTCAACATTTTGCTAAGAAGTTTGAGGGCTGGACTGTAACTTGGGTTGCCTTCCTTTCCTTTATTCAAATAAAATGTGAATCTAAAAATCCCTCCTCGCTCTAGGGGAAAAACAAACAAACAAGCAAGCAAACAAACAAACAAACAAACTTACTCTGCGTGCAGCTAGTGTAATGGATTGGTATAATTCATTATTCCAGGAATGAAACAATAAGGTATATACAACTACTTAATTTTAGGCATCCAAATTAGACACTGGGCTAGTGAGATCAGGCCCGCCCACCCCCCTCTCACATGCTCCTGCTTTACAGAGACAGGGGGGAAAGAACAGGTTTCAGACTCCTGAATGTACTCCTGTACATCACCGTCACCAACAGAAGAGCTCAGCTCTTAACTGGTTGTATAGAGAACATAAGGGTTTGGCACACAGATAATGAAACATTCCCAACTTCATCAGTCAGTCTCTCCTTTACTAATTTAAACACTTTTCAACCATGTTGACACTGAAGTGATGCTTGATACCTGTAAAATAAGTACACTAAATTCTGGTTGGGTTTTTTATTTGTTTTTGTTTTTTTGTCGTTGTTGGTTTTGGGTATTTTTGTTGTGTTTGTTTTTTTTGTTTTTTTGTTTTTTTAATTTACTGCTTTTAATGTGTGGTTACTGAGGGGAATTAATGTATCAGGCAAGCCAATGTAAGGTTGTAGCAATGATAATTTGGGGTATCCAGGTAAGCTGACCTAACTGATATCAGCTAAGCATTTTTAGAGAACACAGCTGTTTAAGAACTACCTATGTAAAAATCTGTGCTTTTAGAAGTTAAACTTAACTGCATCTCATAGAAGAAAAAAGAAATAACTATAACTAATATTATTTTCCCATTTCTTTACCTGGAATTCAGTCTTAACCCTCTTGAGGAAAAAATATGCAACTTTCTACTCTTGTGGAAAGAGTTGCATTTTCCTAAATTGAATATGGTCTTCTACTATTTGAAGTCAAATAACTAAGTCTTGACTTTTTTTTTTCTTTCCATGAGTAAAGAAAATGAAATATTCTGGACTACTGCTGTTACATTTAACTCTTACAATTAAACTTTTTGTAACTTTTTATCACTGCTGTAACTGGAGACCAAAAGAAACAAAACCACTTCAGTTTGTTTTGTTTTTTTTAGTGTATTTGCTTTGATATATGTGTGAATAGACACCACTTCAACGTCTATCTTAATCAAGAATTCTAATATAATGCCAGTGGGTACAAGAACAAAGGAGAGGGTGGGAGACACTAAAGTGAAAATAGTGCAATAGGACAAAGTGAAAATAATATTCTATAATTCTTAGAATTAGTAACAATTCCAAAGCCACTTAAAATTTGTTTTAAGGGAAAAAACCCCAAACAACTACATTTCAAGTTCCTCTTGATTTTTTTTTTCGTGTTGAAAAAGTGAAAGTTCATATTCTGCAGAGAAGCATAATCTGAAATGACTGCTGCTAGCATTTGTACTATATTGTACTGATCAATGAAATGCTGGATTACTTTGAAATAGAGACAGTTGTGAGCTGGAAAAGATAAACTGCAATTCTGCCAAGATGAAGAGCTGAAGTAAAGAATGAACAACCAAAGGGCAAGAAATCAGTTCCCAGTCACACTTTTCCAGTTTCAGCACACATGAAGAATCACCCAAGTGAAGGCCTGGTATCAGGGCTCGCTGAAGCTGCTCTTTAAACACCTGTTCAGCACCTCTCCAGTTACCGGATCCAGAGACTGCACTTTTCTATCTCCTAGAATTTTGCTTTCAAAACTTTAGAGCCGACATATATTTTTATTTATTTTTATGCCCGGAATAGAAGTAGACACTAAATTACAAAACTAAAAGTACAACACACAAAACCACTGTTCCCTATATAGTGAAAGATATATTAGTTGTTATTTGTAAGGCAGAAGTGGTCATCTACTACCAACCACCTGGATATACTGCATGCTACTATCCACATTAATTTACTAAAAATCTTTTCTAGATTAAAAACCTCACACCTTTTGTCAGCATAAGGGTATGTTGGAATCTTCAAAATACTTTTTTATTATTTTATTGTATTGGTGAGGTAAGCAAATGCCCCCAACAGCAGAAGCAGTGACAAGATTTCCTAGATCAAACAGTTCTTATGGCCAAAGAGCCCCTTGCCTTTGAAAAAGTGTGTTCCCATTGCTACTTGGATTAGGTTGAGTCTCTTTATTTCCAGGTAAATCACACAACGATGATGGTTCACAAAACAGAATGACCTAGTTTTACATCCTTTCTTCCTCTCCCTCTTTCCAATCTACATCCTTGTCCCGCTTTTAATAGCTGTTGAAACTGTTTCCTGAGCCCGGCCAGACCAACAGGAATAATCCAAAATACCCAAA